>JAOTAY010000004.1:33207507-33228955 GCA_025629805.1 Erythroxylum baracoense
TATAAATTTAAAATTATAAATAATAAAATATTAAATTAAAATAGGAAAATATAAATAAAATAAATTTAGTAAATAAAACATTTCATAAAAAATATATTATTAGTCATATAAATTCAAATTATAATAAGAAAATATTAAATTAAAATAAAAAATCCAAATAAAATAAAGACGAGCAAGGTGGTGAGTGCCCAAGAGGACGAGGAACACGAAGAGTCAGAGAGAACGAGGAAGACGATACACTGAACTTGCTTTCCATTAGTTGAGTGTATAATGGAAAATAATAATTATCAGAAGATTATTAATGAAAATTATAATTTTTACCACAGAAATACTTTCCTATTGCAACCATTTTTTTACTTATCGATTTCTGCGGTGGCACCATACTTTCGTCCAACCTCTGATTATTCGCCCTTAGATCCAAACATGTAACTACGTTTAGAAATTACGGTAGATAAATACTTATCCTCACCGCACCGCAGATATAAACCCAACATAAATATAATATTTTGACTTAAATTGTACAAATCTTGAAAAGTTTATTCGTGAAACAAAAACTTTTAAAACTTCAATACTAAATTGAAAAAATCTAAAAAAGTTAGAAATTAAAAAAAATTAATTATTCATACTTATGAGTATTATGAAATATAATCACAAATGTTTTTTATTTCTTATTTTATGAATTTTTGTACTTTTGAACATTTAAAAAACGTAAAAATTATTTTCTTTATCATTTTTTCCAATTTTTTTCAAATTAAATTTACGTCAAAATTTAAATTATTAAACAACAACAACAACTCAGTAAAAATTTCGCTGATACTCAAAATCTATGGAAGTTTAGTAGTATGCAAACCTTACCGTTAATTAGTTGAGAGATTGCTTTTAAATTACTAAATTTATTAAAATCATTAATTGTCAAAATATCTAATAAATTAAAATTAAAATATTCCCTTCCAAAGAAAATGCCATTTCATGTCTTTTTTGAAGTCTAATAAAAGTTGATATCTTTATATATAAAAATCGAATTTCTTATATACCCATTTCTTAGTGTAATCCAAAGAGAAAACTTCAAACATGAGAATAATATTGGTCGATTTCAAGAGAACAAAACTTGGATATAATGAACTCAAGAGTGATGTTACCAAAATGGGTTATCGTTAGTTGGTGTACATCGATCACCAGAGGAAGATAAAACGTCCATTATTTAGCTGAAATTGAATTTTCACAACATCAGCAAGCGATCACGCGTGTTATAGTGTCATATAAGGTTTTATTTATTAAAAAAATAATAATAATGTAACAATCAACATTTTAAAAATTAGACTGAAAATTATAAGAGATTTTAGGAATGTCAATGACTCGGGCAAAACCCGACTATGTGCTAAGTGGCCTGTGGGCCGATGAGCAGGGATAGATCAGCTTGTGGCTTGACCTGACCATCGGCTGACCAACTCGTGGCCCAGCCCACGACCAGAAGGACCACTGACGAGTAGGGCCAACCCTACTCATCGTTTTTGACAAAAAGACATCGTTTTTAAAATAACGGTCGAGTCACGTATCGGGTTGGGCCAACCAGAATTCGGCCAACCGAGGCTAAAATTGGGCTGAGTTGAGCCAAAATTGACATCCTTAAGAAGTTTGAGGTTTAAAATGATTAGTTGGTATTAAATTATCATAAAATTAGTTAAAGAATGAATAAAATTAAAGAATTTTAAAAATAGTTGTGAAAGATTATCTTTACTTGTAAAAAAATTTAATGTTTAATTAAAAAATACTATTAAATGAAAATTAATTAATTAATTTTGATTTATAAAAATTGATTAATTAATAATAATAATAACTATTAAATTAAACCAAACTAAAACATCAATTAACAACCAAACCAAAAAATTGTTCGGTTTAAGGCTTTTACTCCTAAACCAAACCGGATTAAGAACAGCCTTATCTTGTAGTTTACAATAAGAAGATACTTTGTTTTAAATAATACAAGTTTCAATATCCTCAGCAAATCCATTTTCCGACAAGAACCAACCACCAAACATTCTCAAGTAGTATAAACTCTTCACATCACACTAACAACTAGTTTCGTGTAAAGGTTGTTGGAAGTGATAAAAAATTCAATTAATAATATATAATATTTCCCTTTATAATGAACAACCAAGATTTACAAGCCAAAGCCTTGAAAATTAGTAAATTAATATTGGAGAAAGAGACTAAGTGGCTATGATTTCAAAAAAATCGGATCATATGTTCAAAATAACCCTGTCTAATTCTGTCCGGTGTCCAAAACGTAGTTTTGAGGAATTCGAACCTATATCCAAAATAACTTTGTCTAACTCTGTTCAATACCCAAAACGGTCGTTTTGGACAGAAATATTTCGGAAAAGAATCCAAACTGGGTTTTGAGTGATTATTCGATGTTTATATAAAAAATATTAAACATACTAAAATATCATTTTAAAAATTATCACTTATTCTTGTATCGTATTATGTAATCATTAAAAAATTCAACCGGTTTAACTGGATTTAAAGATTAAAACTTTGAATTCAGTTTAGTTTTTAACTTTTCAGTTCAATTTATTTTAATAACTCTTGTTGTTAAAAACTAATCAGTTTATTAATTAATCGGTCAATTTTTGTAAATTAATAAATTCAATTAGTTTTTATTTAATAAATTTTTTCAATTAAACTTCAAATTCTTCAATGAATAATGACAATATCTTTCAATCATATTTCAAATTATTTAATTTTATTCAATCTTTATCAAATTTTATGAGGCCTAATACTAGTTAAACTTTTTAAATCTTAAACTTCTTATTTTACCAGTTTTGGTCCGATTTTAAAACATTGGATTATTTAATCATCATATAACCCTTATCCTGTATTTTATTATTTTTATATATTTTTGCTATCATTAAAATCCTTAAAATATAATATAATGTCATTTTGAATACAAATAAATTAAAGTTGATTACTTATATAATAGTTAAATAATATTATAAAGAGATAAATTATATTTTTAAAAAATAAATTATAATTTTATACTCATTAATCAAGGGTAAGAAACTCTGTCTTGTGCATTAAACTTTATAAATTGCAGGAAATTGGGTGTTGTTGTGATGTCAAAACCTGTAAGTCAGTAATCAAAATTATTGCTTTCAATTTCATATAATAACAAAAAAAAATTGCTTTAAATATATTTTATCACTCAATTACTATACTTTATAATACAAGCCATCATTAAAAAAAAGAAACCCATGCCATCTGATTAGACATTGGAATGCATAACGTAACGTGAACAAGTAATACGTAATTTCAGCAAAGTAATCCGTAATTTCGGCAAGTAATCATCAAAATGGTAAATATATGGTTAAGCTTCTAGTTTGGTTAAGTGATTGTTCAAGATACTTTTGGATATTTTTGTCCTTTCCTATAAAGTCGGACAATATTTAATTATAATTCTGATTTTTTTTTAAAATTATCGGTTAAGTTACATAATTTAATCTAGATAAAGATAATAAAGTAGTCCAATAAATGATCTAAATCAATTGGTCAAAATTCGGGTAAAAAATGGATCCCAATTAGTGTAGACCGAACCCATATTGAATTTGTGATAGAGAAGGCCAATATGAAAGTTATATATAAAGGTTAAGGTCTCCTGCAGTCGCTCATATTATTCCTAAGCATAAGGATTATCCAACCCGTTAAGAGAGCTTACGCTTTGAGAAAATTGTAGAAAGGCGATGATCGTATTATGGTGATTAGTTCCTGTGAAGACGACAATGGATTCACGCTCGTTTCGACTTTGGAAAGCTCGTTTGAAGTTATAAAATCGAAATAAGATATTTTTCTATTTTTTTGTTTTTTGCCCTTTTACATTCGATATAGGATACGTAACTAAGGTATCGTTACGTGTTACATATTCAAGATACATGATTGACAAATTATTACTTTCATCCTGATGAATCTTTCGTAAATCCTATGATTAAAAAGCTCAATCGGTTTGACCGGTTCAATAATAAAAGTCTTGAATTGTCCACTTTTTCGGTTAAGTTTTCAACCTTTCGGTTTGATTTACTTTAATAACTCTTGTTATTAAAAAGCAGGCCAAATTTTCATAAATTAATAAATTCTTATAAACTAAAATAAATCAATTAATTTTTATTTTTCAATTAAACTTTAAAATTTTCGATAGGTAAAGAAAATATATTTCAATCATATTTTCAATTATTTAATTTTATTTACTCTTTAATCGATTTTATGACTGTTTGATACCGACTGAACATTTTAAACCTTAAACCTTTTACTTTATCAGTTTAACTTTCAGTCTAATTTTTAAAACATTACATATATTAATGATTAAAAAACTAATTTAATTTGTTCAATCATAAAAATTTTGAATTGGCCAATTTTTTAATTCAGTTTATCTTAAAAATTTATATTATTAAAATTTATAAGTTTGTTAATTAATTGATCAATTTTTATGAATTATCTATTTTTTATAAACTAGAGTAAATAAGTTAGTTTTCATTTAATTGTCTTTTTGTTAATTAATATTTATTTTTTTTATGTGCAAGGATAGTCCCTTTTTTTAATCATATTTTGATTCTTTAATTTTGTTTAATTTAACTTTTAAAATATTGCATATAATGTAACATAATCCAAATTTGTTTCACTCCATTTGTTTTTTTTTTCCGAAAGGATTGGAGATTATAAAGATCTTAATTTAAACAGGATTAAATCTCCTGATCCAGTTATGATGTTTCTATCATGTTCCATTAAATCTTATCAACACATTTACGTGGACACTATATAAATGTATAAATGAGATTTAATGGAACATGATTGAAACAGACTAACCGATACAGATGATTTAATTTGAATTTAAACATGGTAGGCAATAATTTTGCACAAAATCCGAATTATAAGGTTCATGCTAAGTTTGTTTATCTTTTTTTATCAAAAACTGATTAAAACAAGATCATGATTTATATATATCAAGGGCAATGATTCGTTTAAGATCATTGGATTCCAACCTCAACAGAATTCTTAAAATCGCCAGGGAATTAGCAGTTTGGAGTGGTTTAGGTTCTGTTCTTGGACAAAAGATGAGAAAACAAAAGAAAAGAACAAACAACAGCCTGCGAGATGATTGGGTTTTCATTTCATAAGACGACAGTTTAAGGCACTCAATGTCTGTCCAATCCAGTGTTTGTGAATCTTAGTGAACATAGGTGGCGTGCGTGAGTGTTGGTATAGTGTAAACACTTGAAAATTAAATTAGACAAGCTTAGGGTGGGACATGCAACAATGGACCAACGTCCCAATTATAAGATTTTAAGTACACAATCTTTGTATTATGTCTGGGGAAGGTAAAAGGACTAAAGCAATTTGATTCCATTTAGTTTGACTAAATCAATGTTTAAAAACTTAGACCAATAGTTATACTGATAATATAAGAAGTTTAAAGTTTAAAAGGTTCAACAGATATTAGATTGTCATAAAACTGATTAAAGATTAAATAAAATTGAAGAATTTGAAATATGATTGAAATAGATTGTCTTTACTTTAAAGTATAATTAAAAGGAAAATTATTTAATAAAAATTAATTAGTTTATTTTGGTTTAAAATTTTCGATTAGTTAAAAAATCGATCGATTAATTAATACATTAATTAATTTTTAACAATAAGAGTTGATAAAGTAAATCTAACCAAAAAGTAAAAAAAACTGAACAAAAAATTAGCTGGTTCAAAGTTTTCACGATAAAACTGATCGAATCGATTCGATCTTTAATCATAAAACTTATTGTTAACAAATTTGATCTCGAATTAATTAAGATTTGGATTTATCTTGAACAAGTTTTAAGAAAATTTAAATTTTGGGTCGAGTTCAATTATTTACATGTATAACAATGACATTTTTTTATATATTGATGAATAGTTAATTTTTAGATTATTGAAATTCCTTCGAACTTGAATTTAAATTAAATATTTCAAATTTGATTGGAATCGGCGTCGAATCAAATATTTTAGAATCAAACAAACTTCAGACTAATTAAAATATTTTGTGACAAACATAAGCTATGTAAGACCCTTACCCTATGTTATTAGTGATGGCAAAAATAGCTTAACCGAGCTCGTCTTGATCTGAAGTATAAAATTTTCATATAAAATAATTTTGTTTTGAATAAAACGACGTCGAATTTAATTTTTAAAAATTAAAAGAAATTCTAACTCGATCCATTACTATCCTTAATAGTCGTCTCTAATAATTTCAAAGATTTGAATTATTACAAAATTTACTTAGAAGTCTTGCTAGAATTTAGAAGTGCTTGACATTGACTTGATACACAATTAGAGGAGTCGGTGTGTAGGTATTCAACGGGTGTAAGTTGCTATCTGGCAAGACTAGCCATGGTATGCGTTGTTGTGAAGACTTCAGTTTGCTAGAACAACTAATTTAATTAAACCTTTTTTTATTTTTGAAATTCCAAATTTGATATAATTATTATACTTTTTAAGATAAATCTTGTGGGACAAACTATATATATATATGCAAAAAGTAATAATTTAAATAATGTATCTAAATCTTATAAGAAATTGAAATGAACTATATAAAAGTCGGATTCGATCTGATTTCTAATAAGAGTAAGATTTATTAGTGAATATATAAAATCAATTAAGTTGATCTCACACAATAACTTAAATTTTTGTGGTGAAGCGGTCACTTAATATAATATCTTAGCCTTTGTGATCAATTAGTCGTGAGTTCAAATTCTATCACCCACCTATTATTCAGCACAAAGTAGAGTAAGCCTGTGTAAGTTTCAAGCTCAAAGAGTTTTTATTTGAGGGGGTGTGTTATTAAATATATACAATCAATTAAGTTGGGAGTATGTTAGTGAATATATAAAACTAATTAAGTTGGGCTCATACAAAAGCTTATCATTTTGTGGTGAAATGGTCACTTAATAAAATCGAGCTTTGAAATTTTTTAATATTAGGAATTAATTTAAAATTTTTTAGATTTTTCAGAATTTTTAAAAACTTAATATTTTCTAAAATTTGAGTCAAATTAAGTTCGTTCGGATTAAGCGAGGTTGGATCTTTGAATTCAATTACTTAAAATTTATTTATTAACTTTAAGTTAAATTGGATCGAACCCGAATTTAAATATCAAAAAATATAAATATTCGTAAGTCGAACTCTCATTAATCAAACTCGATCCTTCTAACAAGCAATTTGACCCGATATAAAAATGATGTCATTTTGATAAGTCGAATTTCTTGAATCATCAAATTAAAACGATACTATTTTAAATTTTGAAAGAGAGATTTTGGACTTTTGAATTTTAGTACACCGCTCAGGAATTTCTTTTCCCTGTGGGAAAGGTCGTCTGGTTGTGTACTTTGCAGGCTGGAAACCGCGTGAGCTTTGCAATTTCCTTTCTTCTTCCTGGAATAGGCATGAATGGTGGGGTCGCACTTTGCAGTTGGCATGGCCTCTAATGTCTACAGTTTCGTTGCATGACGGCACCAGATTCTGTTTTCCAGGGTTCAATTTTGTGCTCCATCAAATCTTAGCCATCCAATAAATTGGAACGCATCAATCAACTGAAACCGACGATTTGATTCCATGACCCGACCTTTCCAACGTACTGGACACGCTAGGGTTAGAGGTCAGTCCTCGCAGAACTTAAAGACAACCAAATCATTCCGTACGTTACAAAACTAGGTCAAGCTCCAAACACGGTTAAGGTTGTAAGAATGTAACCCATGTTAGTGTTAAAAGACAATTTACGAGAAAATCTCAGGAGCCATCATGTGTCATTATCGTACTCGTAATCATTATCACATCTAGTTCGATTCCCGCATCAAAGTAAAATTTAGAAAAATTTGATAGTACGTAATCTTACTCGTATAAAATAGAAAGATTATTTCTGATAGACTCCCGTATAAATATGACAATGAACAAATGATGTAAGTTATAAGAGTGGATATAAAAAATTATATGCTAAAAGAGTAAGTAAATAAAATTAAACAAGTAAATAAATAAAAAATACAATAAAATTAAAAAAGATACCTGATATAATACTCATATTTGCTAATAAATAATAATAATAATTAAAAAACTACAAATTGTTGTGAGTTGATACAAGTTTAGAAGAAAAAGTTATTAAAAAATAAGACAAATATACTTAGATAAGCTTCAAAGTTCTGTTCATACCTACTATGCTACAAACGTCTGCTCACTATTCTTCAAATTGTGCATGTCAACATTACGTAAAGGTCATGTTAATCTGCTGTATATTTTTCTAATTTTGCCATCATGTGTATTATAAATCAACAACAAATTTAAATTAGGTTGGGCTAGGCCTTTTAATAGAATGTCGCGATCCTTTGATGAACAGTTTGAGTCTGAACGATTCATTATAATGTTCAATTTTTTAGAATTATAAATTAAAACAACATTATTTTAAAAGAAAAAATTTAAAGTATTCGTACATTTTGAAATTGAACTTAATCAAAACTCGATCAATCTTAATTCATTTTGTTGAATTTAAATCAAGCGGGACTAGATTAAATTAGACCGAACTTGTTAAGCATAATTAAAATAATTATCCATATTAAAAAATATTTATTAAGGTGGATGGATAATTTAATTTATATTAATGATAATAATTATGAAAATTATCAAATATTTTTATATAATTTATAAGTAATTATATATACTTAAACTTTTACATAAATATCTTTTTTTAATCACATATTTTTTTAAAAATTAATTAGAACTCAGCCATGCAACTTGAAAATATAGCTTCCAATCATTTATAATGTGGGCTTTTGTTAGGCCTAAGAGTAGGTTTCATTGGGCTAGCCCACTTGTTGGCCCATTCCAACCAGTTCCAAGGAATCAAAAGTGAAAGCGTTCGCGTCGTATAACTATACTTTTTGCACGTTGCTTCTTCTAGGGTTTCACAGGTTTTGTGCAGAAGGAAAATGGTGAAAGGTCGTCAAGGAGAGCGTGTCAGGTCCTTCCGTAACTATTCTCTTCTTTTTTTTTTCTATTAACGCTAAACCTAATTTTTCTCACCAAAATGTTTTTTCAATTTGTTTGTTCTTTACAGGCTCTATGTTCGAGGAACAGTTCTTGGATACAAGAGGTAAGTACATAGTTACCACTCTGCCCCGATTTTCTATGGGTTTTGTTCAATCGTATGTTTTGTTTAATGGGTTTTGTTTGGATCTACAGGTCCAAGTCGAACCAGTATCCGAACACATCATTGATACAGATTGAGGGTGTTAACACCAAAGAGGAGGTAGCATGGTACTGTGGTAAGAGAATGGCGTATATTTACAAGGCTAAGGTGAAGAAGAATGGAACCCACTATCGGTGCATTTGGGGTAAAGTTACAAGGCCTCACGGTAATTCTGGGGTTGTTCGCGCAAAGTTCAAGTCTAATCTTCCACCCAAATCTATGGTACTTCCATTTATCTAGTTCTCTTTGATTTAGAAATGGTCATTTTGTTTTAATTTTTGATTTGGGTTTCCGTGTTCTGTCTCCAGGGAGCTAAAGTTAGAGTCTTCATGTACCCCAGCAACATTTAAGGTACTATTCAGCTGCTTGTACTCTTCCATAGTTGGAATGCTTTGGCTTATGTTTGCTTTAGTTTCAAGTTAGGCCGGTTTCTATAATGTCAGATACTCAGCCATTAAATATCAGTATATGACTAACGACTCGGATTAGCTTGTGGCAATTGATTCCTGAAGGATTGGACTTTGTTTTAATTTGTTCTACTGGACAATTTTTTAAAATGCCTTTTCATCCTTTTTGAAAAATACAGCATGTGCTATGCCTTTGTTTAACTTGGTTGCCTATATTATAAATTTCAAAGGTATTGTATTGAACCTACGCGGCCAAAAGTACTTGGACTTTTGATAGTGGGAGTTTTCTAGTTATGATGTCTGTCATGAGTGTTTAAGAGCTCACGTACTAGGTTCAAGACCTTGTCAAAATCAATCTTTATAATGCTCATTTTCAGCTTATTTCTAACTTTTGCAAGTGTTGTTTTCATCTGCTAGTCTGCAATTTTAGTTAGGAATCTGTGCTCTTTCTGATTTAGCAAGGTCTTTGTTGTTGGGAGAGCAATATGTTGTGAAAAACACATAACATTTATATCCATGTTGTTCCATTGGTTTTATGCTTGAAGTTGGAGTCTGATGGTGTTCATTGGCTTCTTAATCTAACTTTCCTCATTTTAGGAGGATATATTACCTTCTTTCTTCAGCATCTTTTCTATGGTGTTGTTTTGCAGTGCAATGATTCCTGATCAAAAAGTAGTATTCTTGGTGCTGGAGTTCTGGTTGGGAATGAGAAATTGCAATCTGAAACGCAATATGTATTGAGCTTAGATTTTGTAATGAGCAGTGACACTAGGTACAGGTGCTTATTTTGTATGGATTCTGACAATATTCATGATTTATCCTGAAATTTGGATTTCAGAACTTTTGAATCCCCGGCGCTTATGTTGCATTCAAAGATTACCAATCTTATGGACTGAAACATTCATTCATTCTTTTCCTTTGACCTTATCAAGTCTTGCACTTACTGTTTTTTAATGCTGCAAGGGCAATTACTGGATCTATCTGCCATTTTGTGGGTTATTCCAGTGGTTTTGCTCTGGTATAAACCTATAGAGAAAGACAAAACTAATGTGAAGTTAACACTATCTAATGTGCTGTGTTAATTTAATTGTGCACCATTCTAACCTAATTTCAGCATATAGTCTATGTAAAACCAAACATCGAGTACATCATAGCTTGAGGAAAAGAAAGCCGAGGAAGGAAGCTGGAAAGGTATTATGCTGCAAACAGAAACTGAAAATGCAACTTTGTATAAATGTAGTTTACACTGATGTTAAAAAGGATTCGGATCCAGCTTGTAGTTAACAGCAAAGTTTGATTACGAACTTGAGTTGTGTTTGCATCTCCCAGCCTAAACCGGCATTTTTAAGCCTGAAGCTGCCCGGCAAAAGCAACTTGGACATTCTGTTTATTGTTGGTTGCACTACAGACGAGATTAGAATTTGAAATCATCATTTAGCATACGAAGTAGTTTTGCTTCTCTTCCTTTAAAACTAGACCAAATTTCATGTATGGAACTGTGTTTTCAGGCGTGGCCACTATCTCCAAAGCACTTGATTGTTTGGTGATGTGGTCATGAGATGCCCTTTCCTATTCACCAAGCATTCATTGTCGATAAGACAAGTGGTGCATATGGACATTCATATTCCTTTACCACCTGCTTCTAAAGAATGCTTGTTCTGTAGATAAAACTTGTCCTAATTTAAAGTTCTGCAATAGCTCCGTTTTCTTTTGGCGGCCAGAGATGATAATGGTTGGGAGTTTTTATATAAAACGACATTATTTTTCTAAAAATCTGGTTTTGGACTAAATTGGCTGGCTCTTTTGAACATAAGTTGGGTCTAAAATTTGACTAACTCGAATAAGGTTGACCCCAAACTTGATTAACTTGAGTGGGATTGGCTCAAGCTGGCAAATTCAGCGGAACTACCATGTGTTCCACGTCCCAAAAGATTGATTCATTTGGGAGGACTCAGTTTAAGAAGAAATCCGAATTGTTCTTTCAAATGGAACACCCAGATCCTGTGTCATTGCTGACTCGAATTTCGATTAAAAAAACAAGTTTATTTTGAAGTTAGCCTCTCACGTTAAGCACACTTTAGGTTAGGACAACCTTTGCCTAATATAATACTTCGTACGCTGCGACCCGCAATCTACATCATACCAAACATAATTGTTTCATTGTCTTTATTGTTTACTCACCATAACATTAGGAAAGCTTACATTTTTATGTAGCAACTACTACCTTATGGTGAATTCTATCGTTAACCCTGTTATGGAAATTGCCAGCTTGTTGAAGCAAAACGTAAAAGCAGTAAAGTTTCTTATTTGGGTTAGCGGCTAACCTAAATCTGGTATTAATGGTGGATGACGAAGATTAGCAGAACGATAAGAAACAAAAGGACAAAAGAGAAGGAAAAAAGAAGTATTCCAATTTGCTCAACCTGAGTAGGACCAGCTGGCTAGTTGGTCTCTTTTCCCAATATTCGACCTTCAAAGTATCATATTTCCTCCTCCTATAAATACCCTATTGCGTTGCCTATTTCACCTCCCTATTGTCTCTTCTCTAACAGACTATAATATTAGTATAGCAGTCACTACTTCTCTTTTCCGCCTTGGACACTTTTTTTGCGAAGATGGTGGCCGATACCAAGGGTAAAAGTGATATCTCCCTTGCCGGAACCTTTGCTAGTAGTGCTTTTGCCGCTTGTTTCGCGGAGGTATTGATTGAAAGTTGAAGCCTTTTTATCATTAACATAGAACTGTTATTGTTAGCTTTGATTTCCCAGATCACCCCTTTTGTTGATTCAATGATGTTTGAATATTTTAGTCGAGAATAGTTTGATCTAAGCCTGCAGTGATCTCTACCCTGCATTTGTTAAGGTGTTACTTCGGTGTTCTCTTTTGGGTTTATGATATCTGAAGGTGATGAATCTTGATTACTCGACTTTGTGATCAGTGATGCAATAAGCACGGCTGTGTTCCTAACCCCTTCTGGGGTTTTCTGTACTGATTCAAATCATCATTATTGTCACATATCGTGGTGGTCAAGTCTCTATTCACATCCTTTTCGCATTCATAGTGAGCTTTCGTTGGCCAATTCACCTTTTTTAAACCATTGTCTTCCCTTCTTCCCTCTCTTCGACTTAAAGATTGTAGCTTTAGCATCACAGCTAGTTCTTAACCAGGTGTTGGTTCTTGCTAATTTGAAAGATGTTAGAGAGGTTGACAAGGGAATTTCAGCTTGAAAGGTATATAATAACGATTTATCGGTGATTCAGTAACTGTGGATGTTGATTCTTGAAGGTTATGTTGTCCCCAGTCGGTTCCAACTGCGGGCGAATGTTGTTGTTGGATTTGTTTGGCTAGTGAAAAGTTCCTTTGGGAATCAATATGGGATAAAGTGGCAAAAATATCACATGTACATTTCTTTCCATTGTATTCGTCAGTGGAAAAGATTCACTTTTGCTTTTTAATTCCCAGCAGCTACTTGTATTTAATGTAGATTTGTACAATTCCTCTGGACACTGCTAAAGTCAGGCTTCAGCTGCAAAAAAAAGCTGTTGCAGGGGAGGCATTAGCCTTACCTAAATACAATGGTATGTTGGGCACGGTAGCTACCATTGCTAGGGAGGAAGGTCTAGCGGCACTCTGGAAAGGTGTTGTACCAGGACTTCATCGTCAATGTCTATTTGGAGGCTTAAGAATTGGATTGTATGAGCCAGTGGGTTTCTGAAACTTTTCCTTGCCTTGAAATTGATCATTCATTTTTCTGGTTTTGGTGTATTTACATAAGAGTAAAATGTTGGACAGGTGAAGAACTTGTATGTTGGAAATGACTTTGTTGGAGACGTTCCCTTGAGCAAGAAAATTCTTGCAGCCCTCACAACAGGTGAACTTCTAAACAGATACATTAGTACATAGAAAATCTGTCAACTTTTTTGTACATTTCATCTCTCATATTGGGCAAGGTTTACTATTTTCTATATCAGCTACAAGTGCCTTCATTACTCTAACCATTACTATAAGCCACTATTATAGTAACACCTTGTCCCCTGGAGACCTTAACTGTGCTTCTCTCATGAAACAGGTGCTCTTGGAATCACGGTGGCAAACCCGACTGATCTTGTGAAGGTTAGACTTCAGGCTGAAGGAAAATTACCACCTGGTGTTCCAAGACGCTACTCTGGAGCTTTGAATGCCTATTCCACCATTGTGAGAAAGGTTGTGTATCTACACTGCAGGACAAAATAAAAACTTAAAATAAATGCTTCATCTCTTGTTCTAACTTGGTCAAACGTATCAGGAAGGAGTCACAGCACTTTGGACTGGGCTTGGACCGAATGTAGCTCGGAATGCTATCATAAATGCTGCTGAACTGGCAAGTTATGATCAAGTGAAGCAGGTGAATGTGAAGAAATCAGTTTCTTCTTTTGTATGATGGGTTAAACTGTTTCTCCATTGCTAAAACTGAATGATTTCCATGCAGACAATATTGAAAATACCTGGATTCACGGACAATGTTGTCACTCATCTGTTTGCTGGCCTTGGGGCAGGTTTCTTTGCTGTTTGTATTGGTTCTCCAGTCGACGTGGTAAATTTCTACATGTACATACGAGCTCATCAGCCATGAGTTTACGGTCTCCTGTTTTACGGTGCCTTCTGTTTGTGTATATCAGTAATTAGTATCTAACGTGAAGTTAAGTCAATTCTTTGTTTCTCCACGTCAATTCCATTATGGCAGAAGAAACTCCAGCATTACGTATGTATAGTTTGCTTCACTGGTTCTTTGAGTTTGTTTGGTTGTGCAATGTACTAATCGCAATTACCGGACATAGTTGTTATGATTTTGTCTTAACCAGTGTCAGATCAATGATTTACTAATTTGTTCGCTTGTCAGTGCCTTGACTTTATTAATGTCTTAATAATAAATTCATTTATTGACTTTGAAACCCTTTTCTTTGGCAGGTAAAGTCAAGAATGATGGGAGATTCTGCATACAAAAGCACTCTTGACTGTTTCGTTAAGACTTTGAAGAATGACGTAAGTCTGTTTCTATTTATTTCAATACCGGTTTCTGAGAAATCGAAAATCTCCAACTTCTGGTGACTTAGTTGTGAAAGCATTTACTTAAAACAGCTCTTTTTCTCGAAAATTAATTTCGTTTCACCAAATCGAAAATCTCCAATCGTTTCGCCTTTATGGATGACGTGATTAGATGAGCATTTGCGAGCCTTTCTTCCACCTGAATGTGCTAATATATCAGATTCATGCTTAGATTCTCTTAAGAAGTTTTAAGTTAAAAAGCCGGTGGAATGGTTTGTGTTGTAGGGACCTTTGGCTTTCTACAAGGGCTTTATCCCAAATTTTGGAAGGCTGGGTTCTTGGAATGTGATCATGTTTCTAACCTTAGAACAGGTAAGAGTTGAAAACCAAAGTCTTTCTCTCTCCATTTGGTTGTCTGTTTTCACCTTCACATTGTCACTTCTACTTTTGTTCATATGCAAAGTGCAAGATTGTGATTGCAATTAGGGTTATCATTTTTGGTCCGGTCCGGTTAGCTTGAAGTCAGGCCCGGGCTTAAAAGAACAACCTAACAAAAAGACATCGTTTTGGTATCAGTTTAAGTGGACCAGCCCAATCCGTTGCAAACCCTAATTGCAACGTGTTTCTTGTTTTGATGTCAATTTGAGTGGTTATGGACCGGTCGGTTCGGGCCCATTTCAATCCCTATTTGTGTTTCCAATGCATATATACACCTATTTTTAACACACTTTCCTTTTTTTTTTGTGGCTTTTCTTCTCTTGTTACAGGCAAAGAAATTTGTTAGAAGTTTGGAATCCTCATGAAGATGATAAGAGAGTAGCATGGAAGTAGTTTTTGATAGAATAATGAGCCAAAGCTCCAATCTTTTTTTTTCCCTAATGGTCTTGCTAGTTTTGGTTCAAAGAATCCTGAAAAAAACACTTTTTCCAGAAATTCAGGAATTATTTCTTTTAGGAAAAGAAATTTATTTCTATGCTTCAAGCTATGTTGTACTGTAATAATTATCTCAAAAATAATAATATAATCAACAATTTCTACATATTTTTATTTTTATTCATTGTAGAAAATTAACTCAACTGGTTCTGTCAGTTTGCCAATAAAAATATTGAATTGTCAATAAACTTTCAAATTAATCAGTAGGTAAGGATAATTTCTTTCAATTATATTTCAAATTCTTTAATTTTATACAATCTTTAGCTTGTTTTATGACGGTTTAATATGCGGTGAATCTTTAAACCTTACACCTTTTATCTTACCGGTTTAACTTCCGGTCTAATTTTTAAAACATTGCAAAAAACACAAAGATAGGCTTGACAATAAGCTAGGCCAGTCCCGGCTTGAGCTTGGTGCAAAAATTTCTACTCAAGTCTAGGCTTAGCTCCATTTTTTATTTAAAATTAAAAAATAAAAATGATATCATTTTATTTGAAATAATGTCATTTTTCTATCTAATTTGACCATATTGAAACCTAAAAATTTAAAAAATTAAGTCTAAACTAAAGTTCATTTAAGTTGGATCAAACCTTTTGATCTCAGGCCAAGTCTAAGTTTAACTGCTATTTTTTTTTAAAATAGAGGAACCTGTAGTTGCTATCTTTTGAATGCGAACTAAGTATACGTTAATTAGGTACTCTGCATTAGGCAATTCCTATACGACATGCTCAATCAATAAAGCGTAAATAGGATAATTCAAATATAGGACCTTTTGATCTCATACCCTCACTCCACCAACTCGATCACCTTAGGGGGCATTAATTGCTACCCTTACACACAAAAACTAATGTTAAAAAAAAGGGGAAGGGGTAACCCTAAGAAATATCGCATACTATTAAAGATATTAACCATAATTTTTATCCAATTTATGTTGAATTATTTTAATTTATATACACATTTAGTAATGAATTTAACAAAAAATAATAAAATGTTATCGATTTCTAGAAACGCAGTCGTTTCGATTTCGAAGAGTACAACTATAAGTTTATAGCGAACGCCGTCATTTTCTGTCCTCTGACCCTCTCTCCTCTCTCACTGCTCCTGCATATTCCGATCCAAGAGAGGACCCGAACCCGAATAACCGGATCCGAACGCCGTCGATTACGAAACCGTTAATTTCGTTGCTAAAAGCGTTGTAGTACTGGTTAGAATTACTTACAATGTCGAAGGCGCTTCAAATTAGGCTTATAAAGCCCTCGTCGGAGAGCGGCGGAGTGGCTAAGCCGTCGCCGGCGGAGACCGTGACTGTGGCTTGCCCCGACCATCTTGTCCTCGCCGATCTCCTTGTGGCCAAGGGCGTTGGTCCGGCGACGAGTGCAGTTACGATTAAGACAGTGGGGAGGAGGTCGCGTCGGCAACTTGGCGAGAGGGTTCACTTTTGCGTCCGTTGTGATTTTCCAATCGCTATCTATGGACGCTTGGTATGTCCTTGTTAAGGCTTTATTTATCCTTTTTGGTTCTTCTCAAAGTTATTTGGGTTCATTACCAGAGATTTGGGGATTTTTGAACGGAGTAGAGGTCAAATTTTGGGGACGCAAAGTTCTTTGTTTCTGTTTATGTCTTGATCATGTGAACAGAACAGTAATCTCTTGCAAGTGAAAAGTAATTCCTTTTGGAGGTAGGAATAAGCTTGAATACCCAATTATACTGTTTAGTTGCTTGTTAATATGATTGAAGTTTTTCTTTTTCTTCTTTGACACAATTGAAGTAATGATTTTAGAACCCCATTCTCTTGTGATGTTATCTTCATTTAGTAGGTTTTCGGAGCTGCGATATACTCTGGATTTTGTTGATTGATTTAATCTTGTTCTCATGTTTATAGGTTTCGTGAGATTTTGTGATTTTGTTGTTTTCGTTATGTTCTTTTCTCATTCCTTCTCTCATGGATGTACCTCTTAAGTTGAATCTTCGAGAGTTTTAATCTCATTAACTTTTTTTGGATCATATTTTCCTTTTTGACATGATTATCTCATGCAGAGCCCTTGTGAGCATGCCTACTGTCTGGATTGTGCAAGAAGTGATTCAATCTGCTATCTGTAAGTAGACATCTAAATTTATGCTTGTAATCTTTGTTGCTGATCTTTATATTACTTTAATGTGAATTTTTTCTTCGGGAATTTTGGTAACTTTGTTACTCTATGTCAACTATTACCGAGTTGCAGAGTTCAGAATACTGTTACATTACAGCTTACGTGCATTTGGCCACTTTGGCTTTTGCATTTGATTAAGAAATGAACTGAATGAATCATTGCTTATTTCTCTTGAAACACAGTTGTGATGAACGTATACAAAAGATTCAGACAATCAAATTGATGGAAGGGATCTTCATCTGTGCAGCTCCTCATTGTCTGAAGTCTTTCCTAAAGAGAAGTGAATTTGAAACTCATATCCATGAGAGTCATGCTGATCTTGTACACCCAAATGCAGAGAAAGAGGACTGCCTGGAATCAGAGGTTCAAAGTATGAGAACTACTTCTGATTCTACAGTTCGAGGTCTCCCAAGGCCAGTTATTTCTCCTGGTTCAAATACTCAGCTTCTTGATTCTGAAGACAAAGCCCGCCGGCAGCAAACAAGAGAACAGTCGCTTCCGAGGCCAGTGATGCAACCACCGCCGCCATTCTTTGGGCAGGCCCAAAACTACAACTCAGAACCCTATGCTGACAATGCTCCCCCTGGCCTCCCGAATCATTTTCAAAATAGCATACCGATAAACCCCCAACCAGAACCTACCCAGTATTCAGACAAGCAGCAAGGAGTTTTATCCGAGTCTTCAATACCAGAATACCCGCCCATGAATGCCATGCAACCGCCTAACTTCCTTATGCCTATGAATTCCAATCCTTTGATGACTCCTCAATTTGCAGTTCCTCCTTTTCAACCTGAAGGAGCTCAGTCATTCTATGGTGCTCCCTATGAGATGGCCCAGATGGCTGGACCAAGTTCTGCTCAGGAAGTTGGACCAGAACAAGGGTCTTTGTTGGGATTTCCACCAAGACCACCGCCAGGTGTCAATTTTATGCCAAATTATCCTCCGCCATGGAACACTGAACCAGCATCAGGGAGCCAGGGAGGTCCGGATGGTTTTGGTAGCTTGTCAGATTCTCAGGGCAATGTCGCATGTTACCAAGGAGATTATGGAAGGAATCCAGGAGGTCTACCAATGCTTCCTCCTCATCCAGCCTCTGGCAACAGGGCTATGGAACTTGTGCAGAGTAGCAACCGTATGGAACTCAGGGATGGCAAAAGCATATCAACACCACAGCCCTTTTCACCACCTCCACCTACCTTATCGCATTTGTCGCAATCCAGGCGAGCTAAATACTATTCAGGTGATATGGGTCATGACGGACAAGGATTCAGATGGCAACATGAAAACCGTGATAGCTTTGGAGGTGGTCAGGATTAGATTAACGGCCTAATGTATTTTCTGCTCAAATTTATTCTTTGACTACACTTGTCTTAATCCCCTTTTTGATTAACTTGTCTCTTCCTGGTTAAGAAAACAGTTTATTATGAATTTAAGGTATACAGTCTGTTGTGCATTTTAGTTCTTTAAGTTTGAGTCTACAAAGTTCACAATTGAATGAAGTTGATTAGGCCCGATCTTGTCTACAAAGTTCACAATTGTGAGTTTGTGAACCTATCAATTCATATCCAAATTCCACAAAATTTACAAGCAAATTGGAAACAAATTGGTTAAGAGATCATATAATATATTTGCTGTATGACACCAAAGAAACCATCGCTTAAGTATTTTCATCTCAATTCCAGCTATTTGAAAGTCAGAAACACCTATACAGTTTCTCACATAAAGTGAAAGAAAGGAAACAAGGAGGAGGAAGAGAAAAGATCAAAATACAATGGACAAAAGGAATCAGGAAGCAATCTCTCAAGTTTTGAATTTATGGCAAAGACAAGTTTCTCATCCCAAACACTCTGTAGCACCTTTCAAAAGACCAGTTCGGAAATTTCGTCAAGTAATCAGCTCAGTTTCTGTTTCTCCAAAATCCAGTTTCGAACTCTTCCGACACACTCAACGTCGAACTTTGCATACAAGTGACATAGTTTTCTGAATGCAATGTTGATGTGTTTATCTACACAATCTTCATATCTCTCATAGACTGCAGGGACTGTGAGAATGATAACAAGGCCTGAAACAGACATAAAATGGAGAATCAGACAATAACTTTCCGATAACAGAGACTTCTAGCAGGCATAATCAGTCAATTGCTGAACAGGATGAACCTATTCTCACCCAGAAACAATAAACTTGTTTCTCCCTCTAAATAAACACTAATCATCGAAGTAAAACTTACTGATATAGCCCAAAGTGAGCATATCTGTTAGGCCCCCGGCTACAGATATCAGCAACAGATATGCAGCAACTTTGAAGTACAAGTTTGTGTCTTTGCCGAGCGCAATGTCCTCGAAAACAGAGAGCACATCATTGACACGATTCTGGATCAATCCACTGACTTCCTTCATCATTTCTTCCGATAGATGCAATACTGGTAAAGGAGGAGGAGGTCTGCTCAAGGGAAAGGAGAACAGAAAATGAACAAATAAATTCAAGTTCCAAGGATCATCATACCCCATACAAAGTTCCTCATTCACCAATGTAACAAATGACAATGATCAAAGTTCCCTTTCTAAAGAGGTTTACGTAACATACCAATTACTACATATCTGCAATTAATTCATATCAGATTGTCTAATTCCAGGAACATCAGGATATAGAAGACAGTACCTCTCCAATGGATTACCTGTTAAGTATAGCTGCAGATTTGGCCCAAAGGACGAGAATGGTAAGTAGGAGGAGAAGAACACTAGAAATGAGAGACAACAGAGTATATCCTGATCTCTCAAAGACCACCCAAGACGATAAAGTTGCCAACAGTATGCCCAAAGTAACGTTCTTTTGCCTCCATAGTATCACATCTGCGACTGTTGAAAACAAAGAACAAGCATGAAACTTTTGATCTCATTAAAGATACCCATTTGATCGGAGACAATCCTGTCAACTCCTAACATGAATTTCTTGAAAACGAATGATCAAACGAATTATCAAACGAATGATTTATATAATGCACATGACGAGAATGCAAGAGTAATTGAACGTGGAAGATGTTCAAAACTGTTTAGAGAAACATACCAGAACCTCCTCCCAGGATCTCATGAACAGTTCTCTGTCTGTTAAACAACCGATCGGATGAACCCATTTGAGCAAAACCCAAAAATGGAAACTTTGAACAATCTTCAGATCTCTTAGAAAGAGAGACGATCGGTGGAAGAAAGAAAAGGGCACAATAGGTTTCTTACCCTTTTTACCTATCTGACGACTCCCTTAAATCTTTACTATTTTTTCCCCATCTTTTACTTTTGGCTGAGGAGCCAATGTACATTGATACGAATTGGATATATTCTAAAAAGACGTGGTCATTTCTCGTCATGTTCCAGCCTAAAAGCATCATACCACCCATTTCTTTTTTTTTAGTCTTAATTTCGTTTTGTTTCAATAACTTTCCAACTTGTTATTTAATTGAATTGTTTGTGTATATATAAACAGAGTCGACCATTGGAGATTGGCGGGGGCGGAGGTGAAGAAAGTTTTGTGACTCTTGATGGGCTTACTAACGCTGCGTTTGGTTACTGTCTCTTGGGTGCAGAGACGGAACGAGACGGAAATTTGGAGACGGAACAGAACAAAAATTGGAGACAGTAAGGTGTTTGGTTGTGATGGACAAAACAGAAAAGACTGTCTCCGTC
>JAOTAY010000004.1:33229055-33251657 GCA_025629805.1 Erythroxylum baracoense
GACAGGATTTTTGTGTCTCTGTCATCCGTCTCCACCCTTGGAGACGCTAACCAAACACTACGTAAGTGTGTTACTTAACTGGTTTCGTAGCTTGAAGTGTGGCTTTGTTGCCTCATGTTTTCTTACCTCCTGAATGTACACAAAATAGATTATCTGATAAACGCAATACCCTGCAAACCAACCACGGAGTGCCAACTACTTGAATCTTCTTCTTCATGAGTTTTAAGGACTCTTAAGATGGCCAACTTTCTAGTTTTGTCATTTTGCAGCAAGAGGACGAGGAGTTTCTGGCCGTTTTGTTTAGGTTGAACCAGACTCACAAATTTTTATTTCAGTCGAGATCAGCCTGGTCGAATGGGCGGGTTTGGAGTCAAAACAATACCGGTTGGTTGGAATCATTCGGACCCGACCAGTTTACCATCCCTAGCCTTAATAGCTAATGGACTAACATGTATAGGTAAAAGCAAGAGTTCAGTAATTGTGACATAACATTAACTGATGCAGTATAGAAAGGAGAAATGCACGAAACCTAGCATGATATCTTGAATAATATAAGATCTTTATAGCTGAATTGTTATTCATCGTTTAATCTATAGTTTAAATCTATTTCAACAAAATGTACAAGGAATGTACATTGTTGTTTAATTTAATGACCTCAGAACAATGTGCTCAAAACATCCTACCTGCAATGAACCATTGTCACTCAGAAAATTATGAATCTGAAAGCATATATTTTCCTATTCAGTATGTGCTCCACTTAACTTCATCTCTCGAAGGAGTATTAGCTTCAACAGCAGCCTCTGGCAGGGAAGAACCGTCTTTGCTGGCAACTATCTCGGATTTCAAATTCTGATCTAATTCTGAAACAACTTGTTGATATACAACAGAATCCTGCTCAGTAAAGCCACCTTCGTTAAGAGAAGTCACTGAGTTACAGGCTTTTGAAGAAGTATTAGATTCAGCAGCAGCCTCTGAAAGGAAAGAACCCTCCTTGCTGGCAGCTATGGCGGGTTTTGAATCCTGATATTCTATTTCTGGAAGAACTTCAACTGAATCGTGCTGAGTAGAACCACCTTCTTGAAGAGCAATCACTGAGTGACAGGCTTTTGAAGGAGCATTAGCTTCGGCAGAAGCCTCTGGCAGGAAAAAATCCTCCTTGCTGGCAGCCATTGCAGCTTTCAGATCACAATCTTCAATTTTTGAAAGAACTTCAAGGGAATCCTGCTCAGTAGAACCACTGGCTTTTGAAGGATCGCTGGATTCAGAAGCAGCCTCCAGCAGGAAAGTATCCTCCTTGCTAGCAGCTATTGCGGCTCGCAAATCACGATCTTCTATTTCTGAAAGAACTTCTTGATATGCAACAGCATCCTGCTGAGTAGAACCACCTTGGTTAAGTGCATTCATTGAGTTGCAGGCTTTTGTGATCCTCTCAGCATCTTCAGGAGACAGCCACTGTCCATAGCCATTAGAAGCTTCAGATGATGTGATGGGGAACTCTTTTGGGAAGTTCCCTCTCACCAGGAATATGCTCCAGCCAGAGCTCCTCAAAGAGTCAAGATAAGCTGCCAGATAGAACTTTGAAAGATGCTGCGGAGCCACATAGAAACTGTCAAAGTTATACCATTCCCCATTTACTTTCCTAATACAGAACCAATGGTCATGCAAGTGACAAATAAAAGCATTCTCCAGATCGGGGTTAATCTGTGCAGACTCAGCAACTGGACTGTTCAAAGGAATGGCTTGCAAGTCCCATACTTCTAAAGCCTTCTGCAGAACCTGTATTAAGTATTTTCTGAAAACATTAACTTTTGGAGAACTTCAATAAATTTCTGCGTAACAAGTTGCCAATTGAACTAACAATGCTCACATGCATCCTCAATAAGAACTACTTCAATTTAATTTACAACATCACTCAAATTTCTAAAAATACATCATTTTCTGATCGAAGGGCTTACCTGGTTTGTTTATAAATATGGAATAAGATATGACAATATAAGAGACTTAGATATTCATAACCAATTATGTCTTGATGCATCAACCGCATAAAATGCTCCTAGAAAAGGTTAACAGTGGATCAAAACCATTGAACACATGGCTCTTTAATGTTGCAGCTGTCGCACTATTGGTATTGAGTTTTAGCATCCCTAGTATTACTTGAAGGAAAAAGGAAAACTAAGTACGGGATCTTTAAAATTCAGACCCTTGTTTCTTGCAAATGATGGAATGTGGTTCTTTTCTCAATTGTAATGTATTGAACCATTAAAAGTCCGATGATAAACAGCTACATCAAAGTAAATTTATCTTAGTCGTTGCAATCTCCAATTAATTCAATTTCCGGTTTAACAACAAATTCATATTCAAAGACAACAATGTGATTTGGTTGTATTATAATGCTTCCATGTTTAAAACTTCTCCTTCAAGTACATTTTTAATAATTAAATCACAAACTCGTTAATATGTGTCCATCTAAGATAGCAAATGGGTTATTAGCATCCATAGCAATACAACGCCATCTCAATTGGTCAAATGTAAACTTATCCCTGGATCCTGTAA
Organism: Erythroxylum baracoense; assembly: GCA_025629805.1. NCBI lineage: Eukaryota > Viridiplantae > Streptophyta > Magnoliopsida > Malpighiales > Erythroxylaceae > Erythroxylum > Erythroxylum baracoense. The sequence continues at coordinate 33,231,609 of JAOTAY010000004.1, forward strand.
GTGGCAATTAAAGAGTTACCTTAATATTTCATTAAATTTCTGTTTGCGCATAGATAAGTTAGACCACTTAAGTATGTGTTACAAAGTAACTTATGCAAAACTCCTCTCAAACGGTATTTTGGACTTTATCTAACCTTCTACCCCGGCTAAATATATATGGAAATAGAAGCTCCAAATATTAGAAAGATATGCATCAATGATTCTAGCATTAGTATCCATAATTTGGAAACAATCCTTATGTGAACCAACTAGCAAAGCTAAATTGATTAAAATCGACAGACAATCTGATCAGATAGCATTAAAATAACATAATAGTTAAGATTTAAAAGGCATATTCCAGTTAAAGTAAAAGCCAGATCCACCACAACAGTTAGTCTTACAAATCACGATACGTGTACAAGAAAGGACAAACGATAATACAGCATGACTAGGGAGTGAGAGGTGGAATAACGACTAACCAAACTTCCATTCCTGACTACAACAGGACCATCTTCAAATGGAACTTAATCAACTGCTTACTTAGGATCCAGATGCAGAAGGGTTTAATACAAGCACCAAAGGCACATAGTTTTGCTCTCTCCTCTTATATGTTCCAAAAAGAATAAAAGGTAAAATCAACATCAACAGTATCTTGAACCCAACAATATGCTAGCCGAAGTGTACCAAAAACCATTTACTCTTATGGAAAATCTATCTATACGAAATGAGAATCACACATTCAAACTTAATTAATAAATGTGATTCCTGATCTAGTATTTTAATGTTGATCAAGAAGCATACCAAGCCGAATATTCAATAAGGTAACGGAAAGGTCTTGTTTCCATAAATATGATCTGAATTCTAAAGCCTCCATATTATATCACCCATAAAGGATTAGAGACTACAACCCTATCCTCTTTATCTTTCGATTACTTCTCCAGGGTTCATACTTCCATAAACTGTATCACTCCCTCACATTGTGGTCTGTTAAAAAAACAAACATATGACAAAAACAAACAAAATGTTGATATGAAGAGCCTTCATTTGTCTTGGGTAAGGATCACCCAAAACCAAACTCAGAACCACTGTAGCTGACTTATAACAGAAGCGACACAAGCAAGGTTCATTTCAATCTTATGAAAGTTCTTGGCTTTAGCCTAGAATGCAGACAAAGAACTAAAAAGCCAATGTACAATCCACTCCCCAGACCAAAAGAATGACTTAAAACAAGAGTCATCAATCAAAAGGAACAAAAACTCCACTTTATTTCCAAGTATCCAAACAACAATCAATTTAAGAAGACAATTTCAAAGAGAGAATGGGTGATCAAGCGACCTGAATACTGAAATCGCCCCCCAATGAAACGTTGTGAGACTCGAAGGATACGAAGTCGCCCAACTGTTGCAAGACCTGACGTTCCTTGTGGTCAAGATCGGTGGCGAGCGCCGCCAAATCCAGTTCTGAGAAGAAAGGACCTTGCAACACCGCGTTCACGCAATGCAACGCACACAGCTTCCCCTCTTGTACTTCATGGTACAGTATCCCCCCATTGCTCGCTCCTTCCATTGAACTAAACCCACAAACAATTTTCTTCCTTTTGTAGATTTTGTTGTTCAGATACAGAAACAAACAACCCTAGAGGACCATAATTGCGCTCGCTCGGACTCCTATAAAGAAGGTGCTCGGTGGGAGAGAAGAAGATTGACAGAATGTTATTATGGAAATGTTTTTTAAAAAGATGTAGACATATGGGTTGTTGCCAGGTGTCTTCCAATGTCTTCCAATGGCCATGGAAGTGGAATTCGTTACAAGGTTTGTAATGTTTAAACTAAAGTGTTTATTTTTACAAGGTATTTACAAGCTTAGTAATTATCTATAATATATTTATTTTCTTTTTAACTATAATTCAAAAATAAAATTGACAATGAATCAAGTCGGATCCATGCTACTCTCAAGCAAACTTCAAACTAAACAACATTTTAGCATTAAGACTAAATTTGTTTGAATGGATTGGATTCAAATCGTTTCGATCAAGAACTCTCAAACTTTAACAATTGTTAGAGATTAAAGGTAATAATGCATTAACAAATTTTAATAATTATTTAAACCGAATGCATCATTTGTCGAATAATTTGATTCGAATCTATCATTTCTACAAAGATAATAACTTTGGGAAGTATACAAGAGGCAAAATAAAGTCATGGACTAGAAAACAAGAAGCTTTTAGTAACTGGATTGTCAACAAACAAAGATGGAACATTTCTTCACCTTTTAGTATAAACCAAATCAAAATGAAACCTAAATCCTCTTGTAGAATAAGGCCTCAATGTTGGTTTCTTTGATATTTCTTCACCATCATGGAGTCTTAGACAAGTAGATCATAGTGGTTCTTACCACTATACAGTAACCTCACAACCTTCCTTGGTTTTCTCTTCATTGAGCCTTTGCAAAACTCCGATCCATACTCGGCTATGGGAATAAAACCGGAGCTCCATCCACCCCTCCTATGCTGCAATTCATTGCGATACAGAACGTTTAAAAGAACGTCTTTGCGATCAATTTTGTAGCATATGAAATGTTTTTGTCAATGACTGAAGTGCTGGCAAGTATGAAGTTATGGTTATTGAAAGCCTAAAATGCAGAAAGTTAGGTTGCATTGTAACTGGATATAAAGGCAATATTCTTCCTGTGAATTTAATCCCCGACTTGCCGATTGACATGCTACTAGACTTGAAAAAGAGAGAAAAATCAGTTTCCGACATCCAATCTTTAATGACTGAAAACGAACTAGTGTGAACATTAGATATTCGAGTGTTTTCAGGATTTAATCTGGAGTATCAGTATTGTCAACATACCTCATGCTCTGGTATATATACAATGATGGGCTGGCCACAAAATTTTGACAGCACCTGATTCAAGATTAAAGGTCACTGAACTGTTTCATGAAGAACTGAGTTGAATTACGGGAACTATTTTGCAGAATAAGAAACAAGATTCATTCAGGGGAAGACAAATATATAAATCCAATAATGGAAAACCAATTCAACCAAAAAACACTGCGGTCTGATGATTCATTACATGGGGTGACTTAACAGAAGCTTCAAACACCAGTTTTTTATTGTGAGTATATTACAGGAAAAAAACCACTGGATGAAATTTGGCTGTTTGTCTTTGAGTCCAACAGAAACTAAATCAAGGTATACAAAAGCTCACACCAGTAACTAATTTGACATCAACTACTAGAAACTAAATCAAATGATTCAAGAGTTCACACTAGTAACTAATTTGACATCAACTACTAGCAACAAACTCAGTTTCCCACCTGCTAATCTGAAAAGTTTGAGCAGTTAATGCAGACGCTACAGGAATTTGCATGACAATGTAAAATCAAATTGTAACATTTGTAACTTCAGGCAAGCTTGCATTAAAGAGAGGACTAACCAGCAGTTCCGACTCTCCGCCCCAAAAATCAGGACTTTGAATTCGTTGGCAGTAACTAGCAGAAGAAAAGTACCATGTTAAATTTATAAGGTCGCCAAAAAGAACACAAGCAGATCGGATCATCCATATAATAAACAAAAAGAAACTCTAGATATTTAATATCTTTCACTTTGAATGAGATCTCTCAATTCCAGCAACAATTCTGTTAGATAGTTTACAACTAGACTCCCTCTTTTTTGCAATTCAGTTCCTCCACCACCACAAATCCCAGTTTGAAAAAGATAAACTGTCTGCTTTCAAAGACTCACCGTTTCAGAGACTCATCAACAGTAATAGCAACCAATGCTTCTTCATACGTCTGGCGTTCTCCACTGCTGTCACACATGATCTCTTTCACAGCCATTCGCAGTTCATCTGGTATGTTCAGCAAGAGAATGCGATAACAGATTTTCTAATTGGATCAATGCAATGTACAACAGTGACTAACCAAACTTAAACATAAGCCCATGGTAGAAGAATTATAATGAGGCCTTCACGAAAAAGATTCAAACTTTGATGAATTGATCAGTGAAAGAGTATCCACATGAAGTGTACCTGCATCGTCCCTCTCTTCCCTTGGATTTAGAGAGATGCCCTTGTTAAAAGCCATTCCTTTGACCTGAAATGTACCCACCACACCATAGGAAGACCCAAAATGAACTCACTAGTCACTAAGAAGCTGATTCTTTGATCTCAAGAACAAACGATACGAAAAGGGTTTATGCATGACTGAACGCAAAATTGATTACCAGAGCCCGAAAAAGACAACGGCCATCTCCAGTAACTTTCTGAACTGAATAATGCTCGAGTTTTGTCATAGCCGGCGATGCTCTGAACATGTGACACAGAATGACAGAAAGCAAAATCACTGCAATTCCAAGTATAACCCAAAACCCATTTCAGGATAACCATAAACACTTACATTGAGGGTCCAATTCTCGCAAAAAACCGATGGCTGTTACTCGCAAAGAAAGGCGAAACCGAAGGAACCGGAGATGAGACAAGCTCGAATCGGGCGAGTCCAAGCCTAAGCTGCTCCAGTACATTCTCTACAAATCATTATACGTTATATGAGTAAACATAATTGGTGCAGTTCATGAGTAAGGTAGAGGAAACAGTTAAAGACGAGAATGCTGAGAGCACCGTTCAAAGCGTTTTCCGCCATTGCCACTCAATCCAAGGGAGCCGAAACAAAATTTGTGAAAATGCGAAGGACACAAGTAGAATGTTGTATAAATATGTTTATTCTTAACCGGTGACCATCGCTCCGTTGTAGTCTAGTTGGTTAGGATACTCGGCTCTCACCCGAGAGACCCGGGTTCAAGTCCCGGCAACGGAAAGCGTTTCTGTTTTTGTCCCTTTTCTTTCAATTTTTCTAGTAAAGGTACGAACTCTTATATTTTCCTATAAATTTATATAAGATCCAAAATTTTAATATATTTTATAAATTTGAAAAGAAAAAATTTAAGATTATTTTATAAATGTCAATGTTTTCAAAATTGAATTAGTTCGGTTCGGTTTAATAATAAAAATCTTGAACTGGTCAACTTTTGAGTTTAATTTTTTATCTTTTTGTTTAATTTAATTTAATAATTTTGTTGTTAAAACCGATCAGTTTATTAATTAATCAATTAATTTTCACATTTCATAAATTAATTAGTTTTTATAAATTAAATAATTTTATTTAACAGTTTTTTTAATTAAACTCTAAATTTGTCAATAAGTAAAGACAATCTTTTTCAATCGTTTTTTTAAATTTTCAATCTTTAATTAATCTTATGACGGTCTAATACCGATTGAATCTTTTAAACTTTACACCTCATATCTTATTAGTTTAATTTCCAGTCCAATTTTTAAAACATTAGTAAATACATATTAATGTTGACTTGATGATCATAACACCATTTCATCAAATGAAGATTATATCTTAAAACTTTGTTAGTCATTCTAATTTATCATCTTAGCAAAAATTCCATTTATCTAATCTAAGTAAAGATAACAATTGGTCGGGTTGGGTTTAGGTTCATCTAGGTTCGACCGGTCCAAAATTTTGTGTTGTGATCTAGCTCGACTTAAAGTGTGATCGGGCTTGACTAAAATTTTTTAATTTTTTGAAATTAAAAATAATATTATTTTACTTAAAACAGTATAATTTTATCTGAAAATTTTAAATTTTATATTGGACCAAGTCATGCAATACGGAGTATGACGTAAAACTTAAAATTAAAAAAATTGAAGTTAACCATAATCTTAATTAATGTTTTAAATTTATTAACTTTAGATTATGTCAAGCCGGGCTAATTTTGTCATTTGCTAAATCTTAGCATCGTTGGAAAGGGCAATTAAAGAACAAAAGTTTGGTCACCTAACTTCCACCAAACATGTGCTTTGAATCAATCTAAATAATGTCTTAAAATAATATATTTTTAGTTTTAAAGTTTTAAAATTAAATACTGAATTGAAATTACTTTAACTTAAACATAAGTGTAAAGACTTAATTAACTAAAATTATTAAATGACTTGAAATTAGATCGGATCATATCAAACACAAATTACCATATTTAAGTGTATGTATTACGATAAGGAAACATTAAAAATAGAGATGTCAATGGGCCAAGTCGGGCTTGGGCTACTCCTGGCTCAACTTCGAGTTATAATAGCCCGTCACTCAACCCGTGACTTAATGATGGAGATGGGTCAACTATGGCTCGCTCGTGACGATTCAATCTAACCTGTTATTATTTTTTTAAGAAAAATTTTCAAAACGACATCGTTTTGAAAGTAGTGGAGAATTAGTCAATTGCATAGAGAGCAACAAAATTTGTATTCAACTATTATCACAATAATATTACTTACCACATCGTTTTGAAAGTAGTGGAGAATTAGTCAATTGCATAAAGAGCAACAAAATTTGTATTCAACTATTATCACAATAATATTACTTACCATATCACATTGAGGACAAGGTGTGTACATATATAAATAATTGCTATATTAAATAAATTGATAAAAATTTTCAAAAAATTTGATAAATTACAATAATAGGCTAAAACTAATTGATTAAGTCAACAATTCAAAATCAAATAACAAGTCAACGTACCTAGTATACAAGACTCTCGGGAGTTTGAAAAAGGTCATTGATATATGCACTCTTATCCTTATATTTTTACAAAGAGGTTATTTCTGTTATTCGAACTTGTAACTTTCTGGTCACAATAAAAGTTAGATACAATTTGTTTATTTAATTTAACTCGTTTTAAATAATATATTTTAAAAAATGATCAATAAAGTATTACATCCATTTAAAATTAATCATATGGAACTTTAATACTAAAGAGTGCTCATCAAATTCTCAATTTCACCTACTATGTTTTAATTATATTTTATTAAATTTTATTCATACATTTATGTAGAGCTCACGTAAATATGTGGATGAGATTTATTGGAACATAATAAGAACACTATAATTAATACAGAAGATCTGATCTTTAAAGAGTCATGTCAACGAGGAAATTAACAATTAATTATTTTTATTTTAATATTTTATCCAGCAATATATTTTATTTTGAAATGAAGTTTTTTGAGGAGAGGCGTCGAGCCCTAGGACAGGGGTCATCGAACCCGTCGAGCCAACTAGACCAGAAATGAATCGGACTAGACAAGGTTCGAACCAATCGCACCTCTATTTAACGGCAAAAACCGAAAAAAGCTGGCTCGTTGGTTCTTCTCTTCGCATAAGAAGTATCGACGATTGACGATCTCCACGATGCTCTCTGTATTAACTACCCGACACCTCTCTTCTTCTTTTCACTTTTAGTCTACACTCTCTTCTCTCTCTCTCTAAACACTTCTAGAGAGATCTCGATTTCTCAGACGGTTTCCTGTAAGTTTTCCGAGAAAATTCGAACTCATTTCGTTTAATTCAGCTTCATGTGCTCTGTGATTGACTAGGTCATTGTAGATACTGAGCTCATTTGTGCAGTAGAGTAGTTATTCAGTAGCCAAACGGAGTGATTCTTATTTCTTTTTACTTTTTGGAATTAGTGATTTGTTTGAATGTTATGTTTCTTTTGAAGCTAATTTTATGTATTCTTTAACGTTTTAGAGATCTGTTTAGCAAAATTATGGCTTCTACTTCGCATTCTCCGTTCGCACTCGCCGGTTCTGCGGGGTCGGATCTTCTCCGGAGCTCCAGCAGCGGGAGAAACGGTATTCCGTTGAGAAGTCTTGGAAGGGCGAGATTCAACTTGCGGAATAGGGATTTTGCGGTAGTTGCGAAGATGAGGAAGGTGAAGAAGCATGAGTATCCATGGCCCGACGATCCGGATCCGAATGTGAAAGGCGGAGTCCTCACTCATCTCTCCCATTTCAAGCCTCTCAAAGAGAAGCCTAAGCCGGTTACTTTGGATTTCGAGAAACCGCTAGTTGATCTTGAAAAGAAGATCATAGATGTAAGTTAATTTTGCGGTTGTGTTAATTGGAATTTGTAGCTGAGAGTTTGCCTACTTCTGCTTAGTGTGTGATTGGAATTGTTGTTTATTTTCTGTTGATTTGTAGGTAAGGAAGATGGCTAATGAGACTGGGTTGGATTTCAGCGATCAAATTGTATCGTTGGAGAATAAATATCAACAGGTTTGATGAATTCAACTTCTTTCATGAGGCATGTTGCTAGAGAGAGTTTGAGTTACAAATTTAAATCATTTGCTTCCTCTATTACCAAGCAATTATATTGTTAGATTAATGTTCAATCAAAGGATCATGTGAACAACGGCAGGATGACCTTCTTGCATGAAAATCTTGATTAAATCCAAATGTTTGTTACTAGCTTGTAAATTAGATCGGTCTTGAGTTATTTCAAAATGTCAAGTATCTTGAATCAAGAGACAAAGTTTTACCTTTCTTTTCTTACAATGATCCCAATTTCTGGGTCAAATGAAGTTATGTTGACTCGTATTCCACCTATATTTGCCTCAACTCCTGAGTTTTATTTGTTTGAACATGACTGTTTAGAAAATTATATAATGCAAATAGAAGTAATGGAATACTAGTTTTCTAGGCAGACAGTTTATATTTGTTTCCTTGGATAGGCGAACGGTGAGAACCAGGAGTAATAAACAGTAAGTGATGCTTCCTTCTCTTAAATTTCTCGTTCGAAGGCATCCTTGGTTCTGACACACTTTTCTCTATATATGCATATATCCTTGTGTGCTTGTTTGTGTATACACAAATTCTGGATTGACCTTTGTACTTTTGGAGAAATTTCCATTATGTCAACCTAAGGTTTTAAATTGTATCATTTATGCATCCCATTTGTCCATTTCAGGCTTTGAAGGATTTGTATACACATCTGACTCCTATTCAGCGTGTCAATATTGCAAGACATCCTAACAGGCCTACTTTCCTTGATCACATTTTTAGCATCACTGAGAAGGTTTTAGTACTTTCAAGTTTTTTATTTTGGAAATTCAGTAATTGCATGATTTATCCTTTTAATGATCTGTATTCAAGGAGGTGCAAGAGCGAACTTGTTCAATATTTGGAGATTGTCTTAGAGAGTGCTCTTTTGTCCTACTATGTCCAGTTTGTAGAGCTTCATGGAGATCGAGCGGGATATGATGATCCAGCTATTGTTACTGGAGTAGGAACCATAGATGGTAGAAGGTATATGTTCATGGGTCACCAGAAAGGTAGAAACACGAAGGAGAATATTATGCGAAACTTTGGGATGCCTACTCCCCATGGGTATACTCAGTTGCTTGTGCATGTTCCAATTGGTTTCTAAAGGAGAAAATGTTTCTATTCAGCTGATTATATTTTGTTCATCTACAGTAAAATGCTGAGTATCTGATGTAACTCATGACACTTTGATTGGATATAGATATCGCAAAGCTTTACGCATGATGCGTTATGCTGATCATCATGGATTCCCTATAGTTACATTTATTGATACACCTGGGGCTTTTGCAGACCTTAAATCTGAGGAACTGGGCCAAGTAAGTAGAAATTTGTGCATTTTGTGCCTTTCTTTAAATGTTGTCTTATCTCTCTCATTTGCTACTTTGTGCAGGGTGAAGCAATTGCTCATAATTTGAGAACAATGTTTGGTCTAAAGGTTCCAATTATTTCTATAGTCATTGGGGAAGGTGGCTCTGGCGGTGCTCTGGCCATTGGCTGTGCTAATAAATTGTTGATGCTTGAAAATGCAGTTTTCTATGTTGCCAGGTAATCCATGGGTCTTAGCCAATGTCTTTAAAGTATAGAATACTGAAAGTTTGAATTTAGGTGTTTCCCAGTTTTTTCCTGTCAAAATGATGCTAAGCAGGTTTATCTACTTCCTGAATCATTAGGATCATTGATAATTACTCAAAAAGAAAAAAAAGACTTGGATCATGTGTTTATAATCTTCCTAGCTTTGAATATTAGTTGATGAAATCGCAGAATTGCCAAGAGCTATGAATTCTTTACGAATGATCTTACTTTCAAGAAAGCTGGAAGCTGATTGTTTATATAACTGCACAATTTCTACTTCATTTGAGTCGTAAAATGTATTGGGCAGATTTGCTGACCTGGTCATTTACCCTTTTATTTGCAAGAAGACTGTTATCAACTTTAACATAACACTCTCATTTACCAGTATGGAAGGATGCGATACACATACTTCTTGTGCTCCAAATGGCATCATAATTGCCAAGAGAGGGAGGATGCACTTATAACTATCTTTTTATCTTTGGCATGTTACCTTAAAAGTCATATCATTGCCTTGATTCAGTTTGAAATTTTCTTTTATAAAAACTTTTTGTTTTTCGTGTTCCATCACGAAGTGTATTTGATCTAGTCTTTATATCTGATCCATGTTTGCTGATCTATTTTCAATCTTTGACGTTTTCTATGATATAGTCCAGAAGCATGTGCAGCAATCCTATGGAAGAGTGCCAAAGCTGCTCCAAAGGTTTCTTTGAACTCTCACATTTGAGTTGTCTGTTCATAGGCTATCAACTTTTTACAGAATGATTTTACTTTTCTTCTTTTGTAATTAATGCAGGCAGCTGAGAAGCTGAAGATAACAGCAACTGAATTGTGCAAGTTGCAAATTGCAGATGGTGTTATCCCTGTAATTAACTTCTCCATTTTGATGCTTCCATTTTAGTACCTTCTTTTCTCCTTCACTCAATATTGCATGACTGTTTCAATTGTGGATCTGATATGTTGCAATCATGGAGAAGTTGTAAAACCTTCCTGGGCACCTACCCATGTACTTCTACAAGAAATATAGGGGAAACTGTAGTTCAAATTTCTAACATTCGGACTTACCTTTTCTTTTCTTTTTCCTTTTTTTGACATTTTTAGTCTTGCCATGACAAGCAACCACTGTTTTGTCCTACTTTTAGTCTCCATGGTAGGGTGAATACTGAAGCATTTCTCCTTTTCTTCTAAATTTAACAGGAACCACTTGGTGGTGCACATGCAGATCCGACATGGACCTCACAACAGATTAAGAATGCTATTAATGAATCCATGGATGTAAGTGCCATTATTACTAGTTCTTTGTAATATTCTAACCTGTTCCAGTATATTAATTCTGTCGTATTGGTATTTACAGGAGCTAGTGAAGATGGATACGGAAGAATTGCTAAAACACCGCATGCTTAAATTCCGTAAAATTGGTGGTTTTCAAGAAGGAATTCCGATTGATCCTAAGAGAAAAATTAATATGAAAAAGAAAGAACAGCTTATTGCAGGAAAAACTCCAGTTGTGGAGTTGGAGGATGAGGTTGAAAAACTGAAACAGCAGATCTCTAAAGCCAAGGAGTCATCTAGCAAGCCTCCAGAGTTGGCCTTAGATGAGATGATTGCAAAATTGAAAAGAGAGGTTGACATTGAATTTGAAGAGGCCATTAAAGCCATTGGCTATAAGGACCGGGTTTCAATGTTGCAGCAAGAATTCTCAAAAGCAAAGTCAAAGGACCAACTTATGCATCCCATTTTGATGGACAAGATTGAAAAGTTAAAAGATGAAATCAATCAGGGTTTGTCAACAGCACCTAACTATGCGAGCCTGAAGTATAAGCTTGATATGTTGAAGGAATTCTCTACAGAAAAGAGCATCTCGGAGAGGAGCAGTAAGGGTGAAGCATTAAAGCGTGAAATAAATAAGAAAGTGAAAGAAGTGATGGACCAACCGGATGTTAAGGAGAAGGTGGAAGCACTAAAGGCTGAAATTGAGAAGTTGGGGGCTTCTGATGATGGAGATTTAGATCAAGAGTCGAAAAAGCACATTCTCAAACTAAGGCAAGAGATAGATTTGGAACTTGCAAATGTTCTAAAGACCATGGGTTTGGATGTTGCGGTTGTGAGGAAAACAAAAGAACTCAACGACCAGTCAGCTTTCCCTTATTTGAAGGACAAGGTGGAAAGTTTGAAAGGAGAAACTATCAAGAAAATTGAAGATGTAATCAACTCATCAGATTTGAAAAACATGATCCAACTACTGAAATTGGAGTTGGCAAAAGCAGGAAAGATGCCTGATACGGCAACAAAAAATAAGATCGAGGCTTTGGAGCAGCAAATAAAGCAGAGGCTTTCAACTGCTATCAGTTCTTCAGAATTGAAATCAAAGCATGAACAGTTGAAGTCAAAGATCGCAGAAGCTATAGGTTCTTCTAGTGAACTGGATAAAAGTTCAGAAAATGACAAATCAAAAGATGAGAGTAACCAGCATGATGAAACCCCGAGTAGAATTTAGTGTTGGTGCAAAGAGTGACTTACCTTAGAGTAAGTTTCTTCGGTCTTGAGTTTATTGGTTCGAGCTGGCCGACTCTTGTTCCTTATTTCTCATTCTGCTAAATTTCATCTCACTAAATATGTTTTTCCTGAAATTCGCAGTATCTCTTCTAAAATTTTGCCAGTATTAAAGATAGAGATAGAAACCAAAGGTGGCCTTTATCAACATGATTGGTACTTTTCTGGTGAATACACACTTCAGTCTCAGCCCGAAACTGCTACCAACGGTGAATTGTCCCGCTTGCATTCCCTGGCCATTCAAGGTATTAGCTTCTACGGTAACATGAGATTGGTGCAGCATTGTGATATTCTTTTAGCTGAAAAACGTTCTCAGATAAGATTTTATGAAATTGTCAACTTCATATTTATTCTATTTAAGTTTCGTCTTGGTAGAATACGCTTCTGTTTCCATTGATGGAATAAAACTATTTGCTTAAATTGTGCTGAGTGGTAATGGAAGCAAGAACTTGCTTGTAAGTTTTTAAGGAATGGAGCACTTGTTTTCTACATGCTTGTTATGATTTTGAAGGTCGATTAGTAAAATTGGCTGCTTAGGTCACTTTCTTGTGTCCAACCGCATCAGTGCTCAGGGACTTTTGAATTAGGGCCATAGTATTATTATAGTTCTCTAATAGACAGTTTCATTAGTAATGCACTTACACAAAAATAGCGACTTCACATATATGATTTATGCCATTCAACTAAACCTCAAAAGAATAAACAAGCAATCCTCCAAATGCACAACCAATACAACACATAACATTAGACCAATGAAAAGCCTTTGTCGTGATACTATTAAAATGTTACTTGTTTTTCGAAAAATTTATTTAATGTGCATTCAAAGAGTGTCTATTTAATATGCATTCTGAGAGTAAATTAGGTTCGGGTTATTAAGTTTGAGTCTAAAAAAAATAAATTAATAAATTAAACCAATTAAATATTTTTTAATTATTAATAATATCTATAACTTATTTTTCAATAAATAAAATTACATACTCATTTATTAACATTACATTTCTTCAATACAAGTACGGAATGACAGCCTTTCGATTCTTCGGATAATCCTCCCCAAACTTCTCCAAATACCATTTATGATTAGCTCTTGCTCTCGGCACCAAATTAGCACATGTATAGATCAAAAACCCTAACCCTACCCATGACCATGTGATTATACTCCACCCTATCCACTCCACTATCTCCCCCAAATAGTTCGGACAACTCACCATCTCAAACCACCCCCCTCTTGGCACCTTCTCTTCCTCCTCCGACCCTCTTCAACCCCACCAAAACCCTATCAGCCCATATGTTCAACCACATCCCCAACCCAAACACCACCAACCCACCACCGTAGTTCACCCAAGACCACCCCCCATCACCGCTATTGTCATAGTCCTCCTTGTAGTGACTTACCCACCTGACCTGTAAGTACGCATTCAGTACATTAAACCCAAATCCCATCATCGCTATACTCAACGGAAACCCTCTTTCATCTGGCTTGTCTTTCCTCTGGTTGTTGTGAAGTTTAAGTGGGTAGATGCAGGTTCGGTGAATGTAGTGAGTTATGTATGGGCCTAAGAGAATTAGAGCTTTTGGGTTTTTGGAATGTCGGCCGAAGGGTAGGAGGAGAAGGGGTAGAATGAGAGATGGGCTCTCCATCAGAACCCAGGCCACCGGCGGCGAGATTGTGGGTCCCCAACCTGAACGGTTGTGCTTTCCGTACGGAGCTTGGAGGAACCTGAGGGGGATGTAGGTGAGGGGTGAAATGAGGTACAAAGCGATGAGGCTGTAATGGAAGAGTTTCTGATCGGATAACTCCATCATTATCGGCGAACTAGACCGGAGGAGTCGTTGAAAACAAAGGGGGATCTGTAGTTAGTTTACTTTTGCGGCCTTGTCAATGTGAAGTTGCTCTGCTTTGTTTATTTAAATGGGGAATTGAAGCATGAAGGGCAAAACGGGAATAAATCATTGAGCTCTGCTCCTCATTTAGGGAGTTTGAGCCTGTCCATTCTTGACAGATGATTATTTATTCGCACCTTTTGGCACGGCATTTGCCCAGGCCAGCCATCTCGGATCAACCGATCAGGCCTGGGTTGACCAGTCCTTGGGCTCAATTTTTAAAAAGTTGGCCGAGCTTGGGTTTGTGGTGCTCAGGCCCAGCCCAATCTAAGACCCGACTCGTAAAAAATCAATTTGATTTTATGAAAAACGATATTATTTTTACATTTTTAATTAAAAAATAATTTAGTTTATGCTAAGTTAAGTGCAGGCTAGCCTCGGGTTTCAACATAAGCAGTCCTAGGCTTAAGATTGATCTATTGCCATCTTTATGTTTAGGTTATTATTAGGAATGACAACGGGTTGGGCTGTTGATCTACTCTTATCATCAAAGGTTTGAGCCTAACTTAAAATTTTGGTTAAGTCTAATGGGAAAAAAAATTGTTATTGAATTACGATATATTATAAAATTTTGGATTAAGGTCAAAGACAAGGTTAAAAGTTAAATCGTTAAAAAATAATGAGTAAAAAATATATATTGAATTAAAAAAGTTGGAAGACTTAAATTTAAAATATATTTTTAAAAACGTCTTAATTAATAATTAAAATAAATATTTTATAATAATTTTAATAAATTAAATTGTTGAATTAAAATTTAATTTTTAAAAATTCAATTATAATAAAATAAAATTTTAATTATAGAAAATTAAGAAACTATCTTGAAATAAAAAAATCTAAAACACATGGTATAGAAGTATTAATAAATTCACATATCTGAATCGACTAACTTAAATAATTTTTAAAATTTGTAATATATATTAATATATTTCGTACTTAATTTAAATAATTATTTGATTTTTTTAATTTTAATACAATGCCAACTCAACCAAAGTATTATTCTTTACACGCAATTTCATGACAATTACTTATTATTCCATATGTTATGCACAACTTTGATGTGAAAGGATCTTTTTATGCAATGCATGAACCTTGTAAAGTTCATTGAATTTAACTCATCGTAAGTGATAAAACAGTAGATGTGATGATGAAGCAGTACAAGAAAATGTGAGATTGGACTTTGGAGATGATAAGGGTCAAAACAGAGTATGATCGACCCTTTTATGTACAACAGTTATGTCATTTGAAAGAAGTAGTAACACGACCCGTATCTCAATGAAATTTCTACTGGTACGATGTTGTTGCTGCTGTAACACGATCATATTAAGATCTAAGAAAGCTAAAATTGGTGACAGTTTCAGGAATTTCTCCTTGAACTAGTGAATTGCTGAACTTTTCTGCAATTTTCGCAGAAGATGATAATCTTTCAGACCCCTTCTTTTTCCCAGGAGAGTAGAAGGCTGCTTTTGTGTGTTATAAATTTCTCACCAGACTTCAAACTGGTTTTGATTCTGAGCTTCCTCATGAAATTCTGCTTGATGTTATAGACATACAACCGATCATCTATCTTCTGCTTTGGCCTGAACACTATGACCTCACAACACCAGAAGGTGGCAACAGGAACCAGATTGGCAAGGTTTGGTGGACGACCATCGAACTTGTGAGGCAATGGAGGGGAATCTTTCAGGTTCATGTAGCTTAATGTCCCTCCTGCTACGATATTACATTTCCTGAACCAAACTTGTTTATGGAAATCCTCCAAAGTCCATACACTTATCATCTGTTCTTCAGGATCTCTACACATGAGAGAAATTAAGATATCTTCCAAGCTCTAGCAGCAAGTATCCATCTTCATGTAGTTTAAGTTCTCCAAGTTCAGGTG
The DNA here is from genome assembly GCA_025629805.1 of Erythroxylum baracoense. NCBI lineage: Eukaryota > Viridiplantae > Streptophyta > Magnoliopsida > Malpighiales > Erythroxylaceae > Erythroxylum > Erythroxylum baracoense. The sequence goes on from JAOTAY010000004.1 coordinate 33,247,627, forward strand.
CATAAGTTCTGACAGATTTTTCATCGTTGATATCCATGGAAATGAAGTACTCATTAACACCTATGTTCCAATGCAAAAACCGCCCTTTTATTGTAACAGGGTCAGTCCAGTCTATTCTTGAGTTATTATTCGGTCTTTCGTGTTCTCTCCCATGGAAAGGCCCTGGAATTCGATTCCAAGCAGATTCAGAGCAGTCAGGAGTGTAGATCTCTATCCCAACCATCAACATAGATATGCACCAGTTTGTACTGCTGCGTTGAGGAGTTGAAGGTGAGTGCAATTCCACATCTGCTGTGTCTACATCCTGAACCACATGGAGGCAGAGTTACTGATTTCTTGGTAACCAAGTTCATTACGTGCAGGAGTTTCACATTCTTCGGGTCATTCACTACAATGAAACCATTACAGCTTGCTCGAATTCTTCCCTTTTTGTTCAACCTGAAATGGGTCAACTGAAAGTCGACCCCTTCTTCTTCCATCACCAACAAGTAAGTTCTGCAAACTGGATTCCTGATGAACATTGGATTATCAGTTCCTGCTTTTCTTCATGGATTTCGTTTTGCAGTTTACGAAATCTGCTGCTAGAGATTTATCTCATTTTCTCCTGAAGAGCTTCTGGAGAAACTCTAAGAAGAATGTTGTATATTATCTCATCAGGAATATGTGGAAGAGGAAGGTGATGATGATCTTTGTCTGTGTCTTCATTCTTCATCAGGTTCTTTCCTTTTGTCTTGCTCCTGCTCTTTGTTTTACTCATCACACACACACACACACACACACATACACAGATATATATATCACCACCTTGAAGTTCAAATCAAGTATCAGCTACTTCTCCAAGTCCCTACAAAGATGGGAAATCTTAAAACAAGCAAGTCCAACAACAACTGATTCCTAAGTTCAGTTTTCTAGTTCTGTGCACCAAAACAGTTCCTCACAAGCATTGGTGAAGCAGTAAAGGTCCAAAAATTTCTGATGTTCAACTAAATTCTGAAACTAATGCAAGTCTTGACGTCCTCTTTCTGGACAATTCATACAAAGAGACTCACTAACAGTCAAGTAATTCGGTTTTTCTCTTCTATCTCCTATCTAATTTCTTTAGTTACTGTGACTATTTCATATACTTAAAAGAAGTTAGGTCTAGTTTAATCCCATCACCAAGAAGTAACAACTTTGTTTCTACGATAAAAATTTAAAAGATTAGAGCTTCACCAACCTTTGCTCTTATTTCTAATCCACCATCACCAGTAGCTCTTTAAAACATAACAACAAACAGAAGATGTATAGAAAAAGCAGAGCAAAACAAAGAGCTGCAAATTATTCACTGAACTGATAATAAAAGAAATTTCCTACAATCTTTAACTAGACCCAGATGAAAAATAAAACTAACAAGAACATAGGTAGACACATTGACAGGAAGGAGAACATACTTGGAGATGTCAGATGCATGGAGAGATTACGGTTTTGACTTTGAGTCCAACTCTAAAGCCCTTGTGGCTTTTTTTCAAAGACTTTGTCTTTTAGGGTTTTAGACAATTGTGGTTCTCATACTTTGCCCTTTTAGGGTTTTAGACCTTCAAATATAAAACAATTTTGATTCTTTTTAAATACTTTCCCTTTTATTCAATTAGGGTTTTTAGATTATCAAAAATCCTTGTGATTCTTTTCAAAGACTTTGCCTTTTAGGGTTATAGACTTTTAAATCTAAAACAACTATGATTGCTTTCAAACACTCTGCCCAATTAAGGTTTTAGAACTTCAAATCTAAAACAATTGTGATTCTTTTCAAATACTTTGCCTTTTAGGGTTTTAGACCTTCAAATCTAAAGCAATTGTGATTCCTTTTAAACACTTTACCCTCTTAGGGTTTTAGACCTTCAAATTTAAAACAAAGTTTTGGATTTTCAAATCTAAAACAATGACTACTCTTTTCAATCGCTTTGCCCCTTTAGATTCTTGTTTTAGATCTTGAAATCTAAAACAGTTGTAACTTTCTTCAAACAACTTGTCTTTTTAGGGTTTTAGATAGCCAATTCTAAAGTTCTTATAATTTCCTTCAAACATTTTTTATGTTATTTATAAATTTAAATATTAAGTATATCATAAATTCTTGTAACTTGATATTTTATATTAATTCTTATATTAACTTGATTTTTGATTAATTTTAATTTCTTTATTTTCATTATTTTGGTTTTTGGGTTATTTTTAATCTATTTTTACTTTTATTTATCATATTTATTTATTTATATTTTTGTAACTTTGTTCATTTATATGAGTCATTTAAAAACAATCTCTTTATTAGTTAAAGATAAAGCTGCGAGTTATTGGATCTTTTCAAATCCCGCGTCTTAGTTAGATTTTTACTGAGTATTGATGTGGGTGTTATTGTTTTTGTCGTAAAAAATTGTCAGCTACTTTTATGATATTATTTTTAATATTTTATTCAAAAGATATCATTTTAAAATTATAAATCGAAAAAAAAGTTTACTAGAAAGTAGAAATATAATGAATCAATTTATATAATAATAATTAAATAATATTATTTTATAAAAAAGTAATAATTAAAATAAAAAATCCAACTGTTTGTCGGTTATGATGTTTTGTTTTTTAACAATCTTAATAGCACGTGGCTTTCTCTGATTGGATCCTTTCCAAAAATACACTTTTGTAATCTTTGCGTCACTTTGCCCTGCTTTGTCCTTTCGAAGCTTTCGTCTGCGATGCACCGGGTGCGTGATACGCACCAACTAATATTAATATTTAACAGATATATGAAATTTAATATTTACAGTAAATATTTCTTTTGATATTATAATTTTTTAATCAACAGAATGTTTTGTCCGTCAAATTGAAAAGTCAATAATTGTAATTATATAAATAAAGAATGGAATTTTTAAATATAATGTGAGAAAAATTCAATTATAATATAATTTCTAGGTACAAGCAAAGATTTGAAGTCAAAAATATACATTTTTAATTTTTTTAATTTTTAATTTTTAATTTAATAATTGGTTTTAAGATATTATTTTATTTTTTTATTCTTTAGAGTTGAATGAATTTTAAAAAATTAGTTGTTAAATTAAATATTTTTTAAAAATTTAAACATTAAATGAAATTTAAAACTTTTAATGAATGAATTTTAAAAAATTAGTTGTTAAATTAAATTTTTTAAAAAATTTAAACATTAAATGAAATTTAAAACTTTTAATATTTATTTAAAACTTTTTCTTTTCTTTTTTTAGTTAGACTATTTTTTGATGATTAAAAAATTTAACTAGTTTGGTCGGTCTAACCTTAAAATTTTCAAACTGTCCAATTTTTTTTGTTCGGTTCTCAAAATTCTAATTTAATTTATTTTAATAACTTTTATTCTTAAAAACTGATCAATTTATTAACTAATTTGTTAATATTCTAAATTAATAAATTTTTATAAATTAAAATAAATCAAAATTTAAATTCTTTAATTTTATTTAATATTTAACCGGTTAATAATAATCTCTGCTCATACTTTGTGGGACTTAAAGAAGCGTCTCAGCACTATCACCAAGTACTTAACACTGCTATTTTTACAAGCGGGAGTCGAACCTCTAATTTTTGGCTGCCTTTGGATCTGCGGTGCGATACAGATAAGTACTTATCCACCGCAGTTTCCAAACGTGGTCACATATTTGGATCTGTGGGTGAACAACTGGAGGTTGGAGAAAAGTACGGTGCCACTGTAGAAATCGATAAGTAAAAAGATAGTTACAATAGAAAAGTCCTTATGCAGTAGAAATTCTACTTTTTATTAATAACCTTATGATAATTATTATTTTCTATTATACCCTTAAATAATAGAAAGCAACTCCAACGTATATGACCAACAATACTTTATCAAATAGTTTGCGTATACATTAACATGAACAGTTATATTTTATTTACTAAATTTAATATGAATATTTTATTAATTAAATTTATTTTATTTATAATTTTCTTATTTTAATTTAATATTTTATTATTTATAATTTTAAATTTATATGACTAATAATATA
>JAOTAY010000004.1:33251757-33301162 GCA_025629805.1 Erythroxylum baracoense
ATATAAAAATATTATTATTAATTATTTAATATATTTTATTTTATTTTATTTTATATATTAATTCTATTTAATATAATATTATAACTTGGTTATAGTTGGTATTACGAAAAATTGTTGAGGATATATTAGGTAGTATACATTTATTAGTTTACGTTCCATCCTAAACCTTCCAAATCGGAGGTTTTCTATTTTCACTGTTTAGGATAGAATGGAACGTAACATGAAACCCTTCGCTTCCATCTCATTCCATTCTATTTCATTATAAAACCTACCAAACGATAGAAGCGTGTTACGTTCCATTCCTTTTCATCCTCAACCCCTCAACCAAACAGGGCAAGTCTTACTTAAACGAACACCAACTCCGGTGTTCTCGGTAGTACTTTAATGTTCTAATTAACAAGTAGTTAATTACCCTATTATTTATCCTATAAATATGTGTGCATATATATATACATACATACATATAAACTTTCGTCTCTCTCTGTGTCGCGACATGGATTGATCATTAAATAAAGCCTTTACTTCTCTCTCCAAAAGCCAACAAGCGCAACCCTCATTTTCTCTCTCTAGGGTTTCGAATCCTTGTTCAGGCGTTGACAAGTGCTCTAATTCTAGGGTGTTTGAAGCTGGGTTGGGTATTTTTCATGGTTTCGTGATCACAGCGACTTGCAATTTCTTTTGCTAATCCGGAGACTGAAGCTCTTCTCTCCTACCTCTTGAGCTCGGTTTCTCGGAGAGTTTGTTCTCGATTGATCGGTACGAATGGGCTACACGCGTTTGTTTTCTAGATTGCTCATTTTATACGATGCAATTCTGCTTCTTGGAGTTGGAAGGCTTTCGTAGAAGTTTTATGTTAGTGTTGAAGGCTAGTTGTTTTGGAGTCTCTCTTGTTGGGCTTTAGATATGGAAATTACCGGGAAATGGACGCGTATAATAGTACAATGGAGCTTGTTGTTTGATGCGTTGTGAAAAATAGAGTGGCATCTCATGTATTTTCCCTATGAAATTGGGTTTGGTGATTCTTACTCAACATTTGGTTTCAACTTTATGGGTAATTGAATTGGAGTTCTTTAGGTGAAAGTTTGATACAGAAGGGTATATTGATGATGGCTTTGTGATGCACTTTGCTTAAATTAGTCACTTTAGTAGAGAGTCAGCTTAGAGTTTCCTTTCTCCTTGTCTGTTTTAAATTCGTACAGGTGAACTAATCTTTGATGTGCTAAATCCCTCTGCAACAAGCAACCTTAGTGGCATTTCAAATTTTCATGTTGGTAAATGTGGTTTGGTGGATGTTGAATGATAGTTCCCATGGACTTGAATGCTTCACCATTACCTGAAGACGAGGAAGAGAATTTTGAAGGAAATGTTGAAGAGTACAGTGCACCAGAAGAACGTTATGAGACTGCTGTTGAGACTGCCCGCCGGGTATTTATGGATATTGTGATTACATAACTGTTATTTGAGGAATGAAGCGTTTTGTTCTAATTCAAATTTTAGTTTTAATCTGGATGAGTTAGGCAACCTTTGATTAAAATGTATAAACCCATATTGATTGTAGGACTGTATACACCAATAACAACACCCAGTGAGAGACCTGCTGAAATGCAGGGTCTGGGGATTGTAGGACTTTATACCTAGAGCTAAAATCGTATAACCCAACTGAGATACTGTAGGATAGGCTGAACTTCTTTTATTATCATTTTGGACAATGCACTGAGATTTTAAAAACAGTCATATGGTTGCTCTTTTCTGTTTTGGAGGAAGTGGCATGCTTTGTCCAGATTAAGGCTTGCGTTCAAAACTATTGAAGCATTTGGAATCATGAACTTCAGCAATGCTCATTAGGATTTCTTTCTGACTGAAAATTAACTACGTCTTGATGCACATGAATGCTGTTTGTCATAATATTTAATGACTCAGCGAGATAACATGTGTGATAAGATTATAAGCTTAATTGGATATTGGAGGAGCCCCATGATCTGAAAAGTTTTGGGATTTTTCTCTCTTTGCATTACTTGTTTGTTACCAATGAGGTGGTTTCTGTACAATAATTACCTAATTGCTTCTGGGTTGTAATGGCAAGCATTTTTACAATTGTAGGCTTTATTCCATTTCTTTAAATCTCCATTCTGTTTTGTGTAATGCTGTCTGCATCGCACATGTGCTGGCACACAGCTAATGAATTTAATGCTGGGTTAGGAGCGTGAAGAAAGACGTAAACGTTTGAGGAATGAGCGTTCTGAAGATAGACTTGTACATAATTCTTGGCAACCAGCACACGATCAATATGCACCATACAAACATCAGAAATCTTATGATAGAAATAAGTTACCTCCAGGTGGGTTTTTTACCTTATTTTTTTCTGTTGTTTTGAGGAAAATGTCTTGTATCAAACAAAATTGCTCTTGCTAACTTAGGCTGGCTGGATTGCCCTCCTTTTGGCTCTGAAATTATGTGCATCATTCCTTCCAAGGTTCCTCTTGGAGAATTCTACAATGATTGTATCCCTCCTGGTAAAAGATACTCATTCAAACAAGTCATACATCAACAGAGAGTTTTAGGACGAAAAGTAAGCCTCTGAACTTGAAAATTGTTCTCTTCAAGTCATTCTACTCATACTTCTCTCTTTAGAATTCCAATTTGTCAATATTTTGCAGCTTGGATTGGTGATTGATTTGACAAATACTACTCGATACTATCAAACAACAGATTTGAAGAAGGAGGGTATTAAGCATGTTAAAGTAAGTTATCAATCGCAGTGTGCCCTCATTTTTCTTTTTCCATACTTTACAATTGCAGTCATGTAACTCAACATCAATTAATTTCCTAATCTTTGTTTTTAGATTCAATGCAAGGGGCGTGATGCTGTACCAGACAATGCATCTGTGAATATCTTTGTTTATGAGGTATGCTTCTTGCTGGAGGCCCCTTGGTTTTGAGTGCCTGTGCTTGCATTTTTTGTTTTATTTCTGAATGTGATTGATTGTAAAATATCAAAGTTCATCACCTTTGTATATTTTGCTTAGTGGTTGAATTATTGAATACTGCTACACAGGTGCTAGTTCCCCTTCGTTGCTTTTGCACAATTAGAAGTTGTTATTGATTGGGAGGCTATTTTTTACTTTTTCAAGTTAACTTTAAACATGAAATCCTCAGCAAGATCGTTGTTACGCGTGATTATTCTTTTATCCCTAGGTCACACAATTCCTTTCTCGTCAGAAGCATTCAAAGAAGTTTATTCTCGTCCATTGTACTCATGGGCACAATCGCACAGGATATATGATTGTTCATTACCTTATGCGTACTGTGCCAATGTCTGTCACACAGGTTGGTTTTCATGTATTCTTCCTTATACATTATTTTATATTTTATTGCATAAGCTATGGCTTTTCAAATTCCTAATACTTGATGCACATACAGGCAGTAAAAATATTTGCCGATGCACGTCCACCAGGAATATACAAACCAGAGTATATTGATGCCTTGTATACATTTTACCACGAGAGAAAGCCAGATATGGTTGTTTGTCCTCCAACTCCTGAATGGAAGAGGTCTTCCGATCTTGATCTCAATGGTGAAGCTTTACCAGATGATGACGATGATGGAGGTCCAGTTGCTCCTTTGCATGTATGTAATTTTAGAAGAACAAACTTCAAGTTTTCAATACCTTCTATGGCATGTTGATTGAAAACTGTTGCTGTTAGCAGTTTCTTGGCATTTTTTTAGCAACGTACATGCAATCAGAAAATGCAAGTACCATGTAAAATATTAGCTTCAAGTCAAAGTACATTGCTCTAACCTTGACTAAAATTGTAGTTTATTTATCGATCATGTTGTTTGCCTTATCTCCTTGAAATTCTGAGTAAGCATGCATGAAATTGAGCTTTATTTCCAGCTGTGTAAGAGGTCTACTCTCCAATTAGCCTCAAGCTTTGTTTATACTTTCTTATCCAAAAAGCTAAAGTTCTCTCATTAATGCTTGGAGGGTCTCGATAATCATGTGGACTGCATCGTTTCTGCTCTATGTTGACTACCTTTTAATGATATATTGTGTTCATGTTTCTGCACGACTTCATAGGTTTAAAGTATTACTTTTGGTGGAACATACATTTCTTGTGAATTTGACAATCTGTTCTGTGTTGGTCTATGCCTCGTACAAATTCAGGAAAATCATGAGATGGCTGTCATAATGACAAATGATGATGTTTTGGGTGATGAAATTCCTAACGACCAGCTGCATGCGTTGCGGCAGTTTTGCTACCAAACGCTGAAGTTGAATGTTCCAGTAAGAAAGCCTCCATGGTCTTTTTGAAACTTAGTATTTGCTGTGAACTGCTTCTGCCTGTAGTTTAGTTACTGTGATAAGGTTGTTTCATACGCATCCTTTGTTTAGGTCTCTTAGTCACATTCTTGTAATTCTGAAATCAGAAATTATTGTGGAAAATAATTTCCTATATCTTCATTGCTTTTGTACATGAAGTTCTTGTTTGCTGTTTTACCTAAGGCTTCAGCAATGTTTGCATCTGTCTGTTTGGGTTGAAATGCTGTTGGTAATGCTCTTATTTCAGGGTCGTGGAAACATACAGTTCCCTGGATCTCATCCAGTTTCTCTCAACAGGTTCAATCTTCTTTCCTATTATGATTATGCCTCTGTGAATTTGGAAGTACAACTAATTCTTTGAGAAATTTGCTTTTAAAAAAAAATTTCTTCAAGAAATTTTGGATTGTAGATTAAAGTTTATCCTAATTGATAAATTAGTTTAGGCAGTCTCACTGTGTAAAAATTGTGGGGTTCTCATATTTGTGACCTTACAGGGATAATTTGCAACTGCTAAGGCAGCGTTATTATTATGCTACATGGAAGGCTGATGGAACAAGATATATGATGCTAATCACAATGGATGGCTGTTATTTGATTGATCGAAGTTTTAATTTTCGAAGAGTTCAAATGAGGTTTCCGTGTAGGAGTACAAATGAAGTATATATCTCAACATATTCTTGACAATGGTTTCTGATGTTTTGACCATACTATTTGTAGCTTTGTCTCCTCTTTCCAACATGTTACTTTCTTCTTGCAAGGGTTTGGCTGATAAGACACACCACTACACGCTGCTTGATGGTGAGATGGTTATTGACACTATGCCAGATTCACAAAAGCAGGAAAGGAGATACCTTATTTACGATATGATGGCAATAAACCAAGTTTCTATCATAGAGGTTGGATTCTCTATCAAATTCATGGCCTATTGTTACAAGACATTCTGTTGCTATTTTGACATGGTAGTATATAATAACTTACGCGCTTTGTCGAAGGTTTTAATGATATGAATTTTTTTCTTATTGCATACTCTTAGAAGATTATACAATGACTTTGTGGGACGTATGGAGACAAGGATTCGGTTAATATTTCTGAACAAAGATGGGCTTGTCTAGCTTTGTCTCAATATATTCCTAAAAGTATCAGAATAGATGCCACCTGATACTAAATAAGAAGCTTTTCTTGCAAGCTTGCTAATGGAATAGGTCTGGTTGAAGGATAAGAAGTTAGTGGGCAGTCATAATTTATCCTTTCTAGACTGCTGGGATTTTTAAAGAAGCATTGAACTCTGAAGTACTTTGTTGTGGTTTCAGGATACCATATATAGTCAAAGCAAACATTATCTTGACTTGTTAGAGATCAGTTATATGATCAGATGCCTACTTTTGGTTTCATATTATCTGAAAGGACATCTACTTACCAGAAGTTTTTGGCTTTTGAAAAAATTTGTGCAGCGGCCATTTAACGAACGATGGAAGATGCTTGAAAAAGAAGTGATAGAACCTCGTAATAATGAGCGTCAGTATATATACCAGAGCAGGAATCCTTATTACAGATATGATCTGGAGCCCTTCAGGGTAGGTGTTAGTACCCTCGACCTTTTTTTATGTTAATTGTATTGACTAATAATTTGATGGAGTTGTTTGGTAGGTAAGGAGAAAAGATTTCTGGCTTCTATCAACTGTGACAAAGCTGTTGAAGGAATTTATTCCTAGGCTTTCACATGATGCAGATGGTCTTATTTTCCAGGTGATTAAGATTGCTATTAATGGGGAGTGTGGAATTTTGCTCTTCCCATTGACCATAGGTTATTTATTCTTAGCAAAGTTGATTTTGCCCCTTTCACCCCAAACCCTACCTGCCAATCTGTGTCCATTCTTTCTGCCTACATGCCCAATGTGTTGGATGCTTGGATTGGCTTCATTCTGTGATTTTGGTATTAGGTTCCATTGAATGGTTGTTGCTTTATTTTAGGGTTGGGATGATCCTTATGTTCCTCGCACCCATGAAGGCCTGTTGAAGTGGAAATATCCTGAGATGAACTCAGTTGACTTTTTATTTGAGGTATCGGTCAATCCTACAATCTATGTCAGCTATTACCTCTTAGTCTTGTTTGTGGCTTGTTTTGATGCAAACTTAAATGTTTTGAAGGTGGATGCTGATGATAACCAATTACTTTATCTGTATGAAAGAGGAAAAAAGAGGCTTATGGATGGGAACAGAGTTTCCTTCAAAGGTCAAGGAAAATCTTATGTATCATTTTACATTTTAATTTTGGCCGTATGAAACATTAATTATAAATTTATACCACTGTATGATAACTGATTGTTTATTTGACAATCATGGCATGCTTATGTGCTTTCCCCTAGCGCTCACTAATTATGCTGTCAGAACTATTCTAGGGAGATGTCTATGCAGTAATTTTATGGTGATAAGTTACCATTCGAATTTTCAATTGAAGCATCACTCCTTAAGGTTTGAAACATGACATGATTCCAGTACTGAGATTTCAGTTTCTGCAGATGGTGATCCCTCTTCCTATTCGGGCAAAATCATTGAGTGCTCTTGGGATCCAGAGGAGCAAGTATGGATCTGTATGCGTGTCCGGACTGATAAAAATTCACCGAATGAATTCAACACCTACAGGAAGGTCCGTCTTCAATCACCATCTTATGTTCTATATACACTTCATGTTCCTTAATTCTCCGGCTTTAACAAAAGGCCCTTGTTGATTTGAAAACAGGTGATGCGAAGCATTAAGGACAACATTACAGAAGAAATATTGTTGAATGAGATTCATGAGATCATTCGCCTGCCAATGTATTACGATAGGATAAACAACGATAGTAAACCACATCGGCAGAATGCAAATGCAGCACGACGAAGGTGATGTAGAATGTGTAAGGTTATGATCCGTTAGTGTTCTAAGTGATCTAGTGTATGCAGATAGCCAATATCGGACGGTTGAAGTGTGAGAGCTCGTCTCTCATCCCTTCGGCTTTGAAATTTGGGATATACTCGGGCATATCATCTAGAGGGTTACTGGGATTGTAATTAGCTGTAGCTTTGTTAGAACCTCCAGTAACTGTGTGCTGTGCTGATGGGTATACACATCCAGTTGGTACACTTAAACTAGTTCTCTACATTGAAATCACTCTTTGTGATAGTTGTCCAGATGAGGAAAGTTAGGAATAGGATCACCATTGTATATTTTAAATTTTTTGCCTTTGATACAGTTTATGTGAAATGTAGCAATTCTTTAGAGTTACAATCCAAATCCTTGGAACAAGTAGCAAACTTTTCTCCTCCTTTATGTGAATATCATTTTGCAAATTTCCCTTTAAGGCCTCTCATGATCACCTCACACCATGCTTTTTGTATCCCTTTTAGAACTTCCTATTGTCAAATGTGGTTTTGAGTGTTTGATAATAGCTCATAATGTGGATGACAATGAGTCAGGCCAAGATCGGTCCATTTATAACTCAAGTTATGCTCGACCTTTTCGGCTTGAGATTCGGCTTGACCAAACTTTGTTAATTAAAAGAACAACTGGGTTGAAATTGAAATAAATGGTGTCGTTTTTATTAGTTTTTTGTCATTTTTGATAAGATATAGTAAAATTATATCGCTATGTTTTGTTCCGATTAGTTTTGAAATTTTAAATTGTCATTCCAATTAACAATAGATTAAAGTATTCAATGTTTCAATAAGTTCTTTTGCATGTTAGGTTGAGTGTTTTACTCTATAAGAATGGTTAGTTGGTAATTAATTTTCACGTGAACATTTATAGTAAAATACTACTAGAATTAATTGTTAAAGTTATAAAAATTGATTATTTAATTAAAAAATTAAAACTAGGACACTAAATGAGAAAAATTTTAAAAGGTTCGGGTTTAGAATACATTATTCTCATTAACAATTGTATTATTTGCAAGTAATAATCGTAAGGTTATAGTTTTTTTAAAAAACAACTGATTTTTAGTTTATTATATTAGAAGTGTAAGTAAAGATTTAATATTAGAATATCTTGAAAAATAACCTCCTCAATAAATGACCTGTATCTTCATGGATTAATATATTTTTTGTTTTTTTTAATTACACTTTTTTTTTAACGGAGGAACCTATAATCGTTATCATTTGGATATGTACTGGGTAAATTTTCGGATTGATAAAATAACCTACAAATCACGTCAACTAGGTATTACGCACTAGGCAAGTCCTATAAGACAAGCTCGATTGAAAAAGCGTAAGTAGGAGGATTCAAATACAAGACTTTTTGATCTCAATGTCCACCACTCTACCAACTCGACCACTCCTATGAAACTTTTCTGAACTGCACCTTAAATATGAAACTAAAATTTGATTTAGATATTAAGAATATATTTGATAGGGCGGTTAGTAATGGAATATAATGAAATGTAATATTATTTTATAGTTTAGGGGGAGGGTTTATAACAAAATATAATGAAATAGGATGGAAAGATAGGATTTTACGATATATCATATTCTATCTTAAATAATAAAAATAAGTTACAGTCGATTAGGAGAATTTAGGATAAATCTAAAATAATAAATATGACTACCTAATATACCCTTAATAATTTTTTAGAATATCAATTATACTTATCAATATGTGTTTTGATCTATTAACAAATATTCTGTTCTATCAAGAGTAAAATAGTCATTTATTATTATTATACATACATTATATTTCATTTCATTCATCTTCTAAAGAATATTTCATTGTATTATATTATAAACCCTTCTACTCCTTCAATCAATAATTTTTTAATATTATATTAATTTACTATGTATTAAAAACATCGACGTATTGGTAAATATCAGCGAAAACCGAGGGCTGATATATAATTTCTCAAAAGTTTAATTTCTTCACTGCTTCACTAGTCCTGACTCCACTAGCTCGAAGCCTTCTTCTTCTTCTTCTTCTTCTTCTTACTTGGACTCCATAGATCATTTGAACCCTAATTCAAGGTTTACTGATCCTGCATATAATGAATTTTGAGTGAATCGAAACAAAATCATCTGATGACATCGGTTAGGGTTTTGTTGATTTGCTTCCTTTTATTCATTTCTATTATTTCCGTTCTCGGAGAGGAGTCCAAGAAGAATAAATTCCGGGAGCGAGAGGCCACCGATGACGCCGCTGGGTACCCTGAAATGTGAGTTTCATAGGGTGCCAATTTCAAAATTTGTATCTTTTTTTCTGACTTTTTAGTTTTTTGTTGGTGTAATAAGTGGAGTGAACATAAGGAATTTGGTTTCTCTTGTGTATAGAGACGAGGATGCCTTGTTGAATACAATGTGTCCTAGGAGTTTAGAGCTCAGATGGCAAACGGAAGTTAGCTCTAGTATTTATGCTAATCCTCTCATTGCTGATATAAACAGGTAGTGGGAAAACACTTGTTGTTTGTTGAGATGTTTGCGTTTATTGTTTAACGGAAAGTTTTAATTTTTTGGGTTTCAGTGATGGGAAACTTGATATTGTAGTTCCTGCTTTTGTTCATTACCTTGAAGTACTAGAAGGTTCTGATGGAGACAAAATGCCTGGTATAACTCTTTTCTTGACTTCTATATGCCAAGGTTGGCTTTTGAAAATTGATCATCTGGGAAAATGAATCAGTAATGGTTTAATGATATCTCGATATTTCGTGCATTTTACGAGTTTTGGGAATGCTTTGAATGGTTTTGTACTTTGAGAAGTTTACATGGCTGCTGTACCGTCTGTTAGGTTGGCCGGCATTTCACCAGTCAACTGTACATGCAAGCCCTCTGTTGTATGATATTGACAAGGATGGTGTAAAGGAAATTGCATTGGCTACCTACAATGGTCAGGTGCTATTTTTCAGGTACTTTTTGATGGGTTCCACAACGATATAAGCTGGTTATTAGATGATATTGATGGTTTGATGAAGTTGTTATTGATTGTGTTCAGTGTTCCTTCTTATTTTATATCCTTATTTTAGGGTTTCAGGTTACATGATGACAGAAAAACTGGAGGTGCCTCGTAGGAAAGTTAGAAAAGATTGGTATGTGGGTTTGGATCCAGATCCTGTAGATCGTTCTCATCCGGATGTTCATGATGAGAAACTTATATTGGAGGCTGCCCAGAAGAAATCAACACTAGGTAAGCTTCTGGCAAATTGGGTCAAATTTGCATGTTTATCTTCTTCTGTTGCCTGAGATATTGCTTGGTATGCACAAGGATTTTCTTGATGATAGGTTAAAATGTGGACGCAGTTCCTATCTATGCAATAGTAGCTTTGATTTTTAGTTTTGCTATGCACTCAATATGGTTGCTTAAAGCCTGAAAATCATACATAGATAGATAATTTGATACGTACCACCGTTTTCCATAGAGAAGGTGGAAATGAACATTACTTAGTAGCAGTTGCTTGTGGGAAAACTCCCTAAACACAAGTTTCTGAACATTTTTCTTTACATATTGAAACATCGTTGCAGTTCTGAGTTCTGAAATTATGCTATAATTTCTTAAAGAACTAACTGTAGATATATTTGCAGAGGCAACTGGAGCTAAACAAGAAAGTACACCTCAAATGAATGCTTCCAATGAAATTGCACATGGAAGCAAACATGAAGTGATCGCTTCTGATGGAACACATGGAAACACATCCATAACAGCAAGTGGCCGAACTGTTAAAGAATCCCGTCAGGAGAACGAAAAGAAAATTGATGAGAGTCAAATAAAGACAAATTTAGAACTGCCTACAAGGATGAACAATTCTTCTAATAATGTTTCAGTCTTAATCAATGCTACATATACGGGAGTAAACACTGGGAGACGACTTTTGGAAGATAGCATTTTGAAGAATCCCCTGGGAGGCAGTTCAGAATCGAAGGACCACGCAAATGCAGAATATGTGGCAACTGTGGAAAATGATGGAGGGTTAGAAGCAGATGCTGATTCATCTTTTGAGTTGTTCCGCGATAGTGATGAGCGGGCCGATGAGTATAGTTATGACTATGATGATTATGTGAACCAATCCATGTGGGGAGATGAGGATTGGACTGAAGCACAACATGAGAAATTGGAGGACTATGTGAATGTTGACTCACATATCTTGTGCACTCCCGTAAGTCTAATACATGATAAAAACTTTAGTTATGAGCTTGCATCAAAGATGGTAGGTTAGATTAAATATTTGGACTTGAATTAAGTTTTTCTACTGTCTTAGGTCATTGCAGATATTGACAATGATGGGGTGTCAGAAATGATTGTTGCAGTTTCATATTTCTTTGATCAAGAGTAAGATACCTTCAATTTTGTCACAACTTATATACTTCAATCTGTGCAATCAATCTTTATTTGGTTGAATTAACTTGGGAAACCTTCCCTTCTCTTGTGTTTGATGCTACTCTTTTACCTTTGGAATTATAAGTTTTAATATCTTTAGTGCATTCCTGATAATTCTGTACATTTGACAGGTACTATGACAACCCTGAGCATTTGAAGGAACTGGGTAGTATAGATATTGGAAAATATGTTGCTAGCTCTATTGTTGTATTTGACCTTGATAAAAAGCAAGTCAAATGGACTAAAGAGCTGGATCTTAGCACTGATACTCAAAACTACCGTGCATATATACATTCTTCTCCTACATTGGTTGACTTGGATGGAGATGGAAATTTGGACATTCTTGTAGGAACATCATTTGGCTTGTTCTATGTTCTTGATCATCATGGTAAAATTCCTTACAGATCTTTTGGTTTTGAATTTTAGGGTCACTTTTATGCTGGTATCTCATCCCCGGATGCATTCTCTTCTCTTGCTGCTACTTAAACACGCTGAAATGCTAGCAGTCATACTTTGCTGCTACTTGACTCTGTACTTCTATTTTTGCTTGGAAATGGTAGTGTCTGTTTTGATCCAATGTTTCTTTTCCACCAGTCTGAAGTTACTGTCTCCCTTCTTAGTTTTCCTTTTTGGAGAATTAAGAGCAGTTGGAAAATTAAGGTTGTGAAACTGTGCTTTCATCAATAATTCATTGTTTCTCTATTTCAAACTATTTTCTCAGTCATTGCTTCTCCATTTGAAACTATGTTCTCAGTGCTTTATGAGTCTCCTTCCATGGCCACTTAGTTCTTTATTTCTTCAGAGAATAGTTGGAAGATAAGTTGTAACTTTATCATTCAGGAAATTTGAGAGAAAAGTTCCCTCTTGAGATGGCCGAAATTCAAGGAGCTGTCGTTGCTGCCGATATCAATGATGATGGAAAGATTGAACTAGTAACTACCGATACGCATGGCAATGTTGCCGCATGGACTTCCCAGGGAAAAGAGATATGGGAGAAGCACCTTAAGAGTCATATTGCCCAGGTCAGTCATGACCTTGATTCATTCAAGTTAAGTACCTCTGCACATTGAAGGCAGAAGGTTCTTGATTTAATTGCTAGTACGTTGTAGCATCTAGGAATTTTTTCCAATTTACATAAAGACCTCACCAGGTACCTTCAGAAGTTTGTATTGGAGTTAGGTGTTGATGTACAGAAAAAAGTTAATATTTTTATTTTTTATATGATGAAGTTTGCTTTGCATTTGGAATAATCCAACATGGGAAGATGTACTTAAAAGTTCGTCCTGATTTGTATCTCAGGGTCCAACAGTAGGCGATGTTGATGGTGATGGCCATACTGATGTAGTGGTTCCAACTCTATCAGGGCACATACACGTTCTCAGTGGCAAGGATGGTTCCATAGTTCGTCCTTACCCTTATAGAACCCATGGGAGAGTGATGAATCAGGTTCTTCTGGTTGATTTGAGTAAACGTAGAGAGAAAAGCAGGGGGCTTACTCTTGTGACCACGTCATTTGATGGTTACCTGTACCTCATAGATGGACCTACATCTTGTGCTGATGTTGTTGATATTGGTGAAATTTCGTAAGATATTCTCCAACCCTTTTGTGTTTCAATTTGTTTTCTTTCTCATATTATTTAGTTGTGATTTGTGGATCTCTGTGTCACAGATACAGCATGGTCTTGGCAGACAATGTTGATGGTGGAGATGATCTCGACCTTGTTGTTACAACAATGAATGGAAATGTCTTCTGTTTCTCAACTCCTGCTCCCCATCATCCCCTCAAGGTAAATTTCCTCCAAGCTTTTTTATGGGTGATTGTCTTTTATGGTCTCCTTGCATTTTGAAAACTTTGTGGTTCAAACTTTCAGGCTTGGAGATCAGCTGATCAAGGGAGAAATAATGTTGCATATCGTTACAATCGTGAAGGGGTCTATGTTACACATCCATCAAGAACATTCCGTGATGAGGAAGGGAAGAACTTCTGGGTGGAGATTGAGATTGTAGATAAGCACAGATACCCTTCTGGGTCTCAAGCACCTTATAATGTCACTGTAAGTTTCTCCTTCCTGTGTGATTTTGAGTACTTGAGCACTCAAACATAAACCCAAAGAAGCGCCTTGCAGTTATTGATTCCAATTCAAACATCGCAGACAACCTTGTTAGTCCCAGGCAACTACCAAGGTGATAGAACCATAAAGCAAAATCAACTCTTCGACCGTCCTGGAAAATATAGGATCAAACTTCCAACAGTTGCGATGAGGACTACAGGAACTGTCTTAGTGGAGATGGTTGACAAGAACGGACTTTATTTCTCAGATGACTTCTCGCTGACATTTCACATGTATTACTATAAAATACTGAAGTGGCTACTTGTCCTCCCAATGCTTGGGATGTTTGGTGTTCTTGTTATCCTTCGTCCACAAGAGGCAATGCCTTTACCATCTTTTTCACGCAACACCGACTAGTGGCGATCAATCTGGGGGCTGTCACTATTTACACTGTTGGTTTTGCCAATCTTGATGAAGACCTGGATCTTTCAGTTGAACACAGGCCAAGACTTACCAAGTGGTACAAAGATTGTAGAGTTTCTAAGAAAAGTTTTCATGATCTTGACATTGAATAGGCTGCTTACACTTGAATTTTGAAGATGAATAGCTTTAGCTCATCTCTTGACAATTTCATTTGTAACTTTACTCTTGATTTAATTCTTGACACGGAAGGAAAAAGAAGTAAAGAGAAGGGAAGAAAGGATTGAACTTTCCCAATTATTTTTCAATGTAACTTTGTATTTTACCAAGTCGTTTGAAGGTTTCAGACTTTTGAAATCTGACTTTTAACACTTTTGAGTACTTGAAGATTCTTGTGATGTTCCTAAATACTTTGCCAAACTAATATAATAGAACCTTATACCCTAACTGGACATGACTAATTAGTATTTTTTTTAACCGAAGTTTCTTGTGTCACGTAGTAACGTCTCATTGTTTTGAGTTATCGTCTTCTTGTTCAAGAAGTCAGCAAAGACGTATTGGACATTCCAAAATTCTTTGGATTCCTTTTTAACTCGAAATGCTAAATGTGAAAAGAATATGTTCGGGAGTGACTCAAATCATTTAACCATTTTGATTAAAAGTCCACTTAACACGAAAAAATAAAATATCAGCAAGCAATTGCATTGGAATTCTTGAATCTGTTCTGATATGACAAACAACAGAAACAAAAATTCTAGCCTTTGCTGGACTCGTTATTCGAACATCTGATTTAATATCTATTCACATGAAAAAAGCTCTCAGAAATGACAAAAAAACATAGAATTCCCAAAGGGTAAGGAAGCTAGTATATGGTTTAGAACAAGTAAAGGAAAAAAAAAATAGTGATCAAAAGCCCTGCAAGACAGGTCTTTTACCAAGCCTCTTGATCTCTCTGTCCATCTGCCCAGTAAGCATTAAACCAAACATCTTATAATCACACAGAAAAGACCAAAACGGATGCCCAAAAGTTGCAGGAACATTCCCTTCCACAAAGAAATGGCTGTACCAAGCACAACCATAACCAACAATAGGCACAAAAACCAGAAACCACCAATTGAAGATCAAAGAGTATAGCAAACACAACATACTTGCTAAAGTCCCCACAAAGTGCCATCGCCTTGTTGCTGGTTTCGAGTGTTGGGTCACGTAAAAGGCCCAGAACTCTTCCAAGCTCCTAAAGTTCATACCTTTCAAAGTATCAGAAAAATACCCAGTTGAGAATTCCTTGGTTGCTTCGCCTTTTCACTAAATTCCTGAAAACCCAGTTCAGAACAAAGCAAATCCTATCTGGGTTCCGATTCGTTCGGCAGAAAGCAGATTAATCGAAGGTTTATGGGTATGGCTCAGCGTTGAAACAATAATAGGACACAGAAAAGCCAGAGACTCTGTGGATGGGGTAAGACCGTAATTATTTCTGTTTGAGTTCTTTAAAAGTCAGGAATGAGCTACAAGCCTACAAGTGATCCAATATATATAAGGATGGTTTTGAATGGTGAATAGTTGC
Organism: Erythroxylum baracoense; assembly: GCA_025629805.1. Taxonomy (NCBI): domain Eukaryota; kingdom Viridiplantae; phylum Streptophyta; class Magnoliopsida; order Malpighiales; family Erythroxylaceae; genus Erythroxylum; species Erythroxylum baracoense. Next base: position 33,267,444 of record JAOTAY010000004.1, read on the forward strand.
TTTGTCAATATTCGCCTATCATTTTTATTTTTTAATCCAAATTTTCTATTTTTTAATGTATTATATGTAAATATTTGCTGAATACACTAATTTATGAATTAATAATACAAAATGATTGATAATAAACTAAAAGAGTTGTAACTAAATATATTGAAATGTATAAATAATGTAATAAATGAAAATTTTAACCTTTTTAGTTCTTATTATTCATATAAATTTGGTCATATGAGGGAGTAGCTTAATGTCAAAGACAGAGTTATATAATCTTTATAACCAAAAACCCTCTGAAAAGACATTAATCTGATCACTGCAGATTGAGATATCCAAGCAAGTAACATACATTACAAGGCAAGCATCTTTGCCGAATCCGTCGTATAGCCTTTGGCAGTACTGTAACAGACATAAGCGTTTCGAGTAATCATATGTTTCTTAACTTTTTCATTTCAGCCTCAACCGTTTTGATCTTGTGTGATCCTTTAATCTTCCAAGTTATTGAATCATTATTCCTTAATAACACAAGCAATTTAAAGCCTATACCAGTACTGATAAAAGTCGCAGTCAGTATTCTCATCTCAGAAATCCCAGCTCTTAAACGGGATTGAAAGTTCAACCCTCTGTATACATAATTAAAGAATTTCAGTTGTCAATTTCTTGTTTCTTAGAGTTGGATCTTCGTGTTCATATCAGTTGGGAATAATGGAACCTGAACTGATAAACTCTTCCCTGGCATTTACAACATGGTGAATTTGATGAAGATGAACATAATACTAATTTCGTTTCACAGTTCTTTGCTTGTGACTACAATAGGTGAAAGAAAGAAACAGAGAAAGTAAAGGAAAGAAGAAACATATAATTTTATCATTTACTGCCAATGAACAGAATAAAGAATAATCTAACCTGTACAGACTCAACTCTATCCATTGATGAACTTTTAACTCAGAATTCTTTCTCCTTATACCAAAAAATGTGCAATGTTTTTTTTTTTCCCTATTTCTGTTGCAGAAAGAGGCCTGGTTTTAGGCTTCTAACTGGTCTGCTACGAGTCAGGAACACGAGTCTAGAAAACCCTTTCTCCAGTAGCAAACAGATTCCAGAAGATGGTGGTAATGAAATAAAGGGTTGCTGTGAGAGTGAGGAATGCTTGGAAAGAACCCAACCTTTGAACAAAAAAACCAGTTCCAATAGTGCTGACTATTGCTGCTAATGTTCCAGCTGAATTTGAGATTCCTACATCAAAAGTTGTTTGATAGTAATAAGTGTTAACAGTGACCTCTTATGATCCAGCTCTAAACATATACAAGAAGCCAGGACTTACCATGGAGAAATCCTGCATACTGAGGTGCTATATCCTGATATACAAAAAGAATTCGAGTCAATTTAGAACAAATTCAACCCCTAAAAGAGCAGATCATCGTGTTTTGAAGCTTACTTGCATATTCAGAAGAAAACCAGCTTGGCTGAAAGAGCTCAAGCTCAGGGCCACAGTGATGTAGATAGCTGCAGCAGCTGGTGTCTTGGCATAATTTAAGCAAAGCAATGCCACTCCAGGTCCTATGAATCCAATGGACTGCAGACACCAATATTCAACAGATTTGAATATACAATTAGAGCATTACAATCCTCAGTAAACTAGAAAAGTAACTTCAGGTATGAAAGACGGTACTTATGGTTGATGTTCTTGTTCCAAACGGACTTACCTGCATGATCTTTCGGACTAATGTCAAAGAGTAGCCTTTCTTGATTAAGGAGTCAGATAAAGCTCCTGCAACATAACCAGAGATTGCCATTGTACCCCATGGGACAGCACTAAACCAAGCAGCTTCCTTCAGATTCACATTAAACACCTGCATTTACCAAGCCCTTACACAATCAACTAGAGGAGAAATCATCATTCTGTACCATAAGAACTGGCTTAGAAAGAATTCCAACTTCCACTGTTGATCGATCTTTCAAGCACTCAGCTTCCATGAATGATTTAGCAACAAATAAGTATACTAAAGGCTTACCGTCTTGAAGTATACAGGCATCCACGAGAGAAGTACAAAGTAACCCTGAGGTTCAAAGCATATGAAATGTTTCAATACAATCTCAAAAGCAAAGAAGTTCAGTCATAAGCCTCCAGCTAATATAACTCACCCAATTGTTTGCTATATTAGCAAAAATGATCGCCCATGATGGTAGTTTCGACAACAGATGGAGCAATGGAGGAAGCTGCCCTTTGGCTACTGAAGAATCTGTCTTACCAGCTTGGATTAGTCTCAGCTCTGATTTACTAACAAAAGGGCTATCTCCAGGATCACTTGTAACTAAGCTTGCCCATTTTGTAAGCCATAGTAGGCCAAATGAAGAGAAGAGGATAAATGGACCAAACATCCCGACTGAAGACAACATAACTGGAGTTAACAGGAAGCCTATGACATTCCCAAGATGAAATCCAGCCATTGAGATTCCAACTGCAGTTGCACGCTCATGGCCTGGAAACCACCTACTCCAATATAAATACTTGCAGAGTTAACAATTTGAGCAATCTGTAACTAATAATGTACACCAACCCCCCAAGCAACCTAGTCTGGAGTGACGCTAAGCTCAACTTGATCAGGCTATGCAGTATATATAAGTTGATAGTGTCATAACCATTAGCAATTCATGGGAAGCAAAAATGGTGGCATTACCTTGATAAAAGGATGTTCATGGAAGGCAAAGCAACACCCTCGGCTAGTCCAAAGAAGGTGCGGATGGCGAGTAGGCTGACGGTGGAGTGGTTTGCAGCCAACGGGGTGAGGAGAGTGGCTAAAGACCACAAGGCCACACCCCAGGCCATCACTCTTTTGCCTCCGTATTTGTCTACCAAAGCTCCTCCTATAACCGAGGAGAATATGTATCCCCACAAAAAGGATGACTTTTTATGGACACATATCACAACATTTTAACCATAAATCATGAGTGTCACGTCAAAATTGATTCAAAATGAAATTGAAAACATGAAGACAAGTAAAATTCAACTTATTACCAGAAGAATACATTCTACACTTATAACACCATTAAGCACAAATCCTTGGAAGAAAGACACTTATCAAACACTTTAAGAACCATTAAAAGTACTTTAACCTTTTTGAGCTTTATCAAAAAGGAAAAGACACCAAAAATAGCTTCTTGTTGCGGCTTGGCAAGTGTCTAAGCAACTCTCATAAAGTTCTAATGGTTGAAATTGAGTTGTCCAACCACCAAAATCCTATCACAATTAATATAATGGGGTAGATTGGATTAAATTTGGAGCCCACCTTAGTTGTTATTTGACCACCACCTGATAATGAGACTAATTCTAAATTCCATTTCCACCACCACATATGTCCAACATTTTAAGGGGTTTAATCATAGAATGTACCATAAACATCAAGTAGGAGGCGGCGAGTCACCGCCGACACACAAGCACACAAACAACGTTCAACACATTAATGGCAATTACCCTCCTGAAAACGTGAAAAGATCAACACATAATACAATCAACTCAAGAGAAAGAATACCAAAGTAAGTACCTGAACAATGCCCAAGAAAGAACTAGACCAACCAAACTTGGCGGCCAGTGGGACGATAGCGACGGACATAACCACACGGTCGGCATTACACAGGCACATAGCGAACGCCGTTAAAGCCACCACCTTGAACCTCTCCGGTATGCTGACGATACCCTTCTCCCTCCCTCCTCCCATCAACATCCCTCTTTCTATACCCTCCGCCGTACACTTCACTGCGCAACCCCTTTGGTTATGATCCGTTATTGGTCTTGAACTTGAACTCTCTCGCTGCCGCCATTTGATGGGGTGTATCAGGATTGATCTCTTAGGGTGAAACCTCAACTGGGTTCCTCCCAAATGGATAAAACATGACCTGGTGTTGCATACACGAGAAGGGTTTGGCGTGGAGGAATGAAGCAGAGCTTTTGAAGCCATTTTTATGAAGAAAACGTGACACAAGCAAGAGACAGAGAAGGTAAGTTTTAATGATACGATATGATGATGATTCGGCGTACGTTAATGGAGAAAACGCCACTGCAACTCCTCGCCAAATGATACGTTAAAATACTAATAAACCAGAGTTTCAATATATATATATTTGGTTTTGGTGTTGGTGAGAGTTACGAGAGAGAAGGCAATAAGCTATACTTGGTCGTAGGTTTGGAAATTGTTGTTGTTCACATGCTTACTTGTCAATGGGTTAAGAGTCTTACGTGGGATCGTCTCTGACCACTCTCTGTCGTCACCTAACTTGTCTTCCATAGTCAATTTCTTACGAATCTCGAAGCATAGCCCATGGGTCTAGTTAGGGTTGGCAAAAAATCGGTTTTAAATTAAATCAGTTTCGGACAATTGGAAGAAAGGTAAAAATTTTATAACCTTAAGCTAGTTTGAAACTTTTCTTTTTTACCAAGTTAACCCGGAACTGAACTGAATTGAATTGAATTGGAAAACACTCAATTTAGTTCGGAACCGATTTGTCTGATTTTAACTAATAGCAAAGGGCCATTAAATTGTACCATCTTCTTCCCTTCTCTTTTTCTCTGTAAAATTATATCAAAGAAAGCTAAATTATGGTTGTCTAGTTAAAGTTCAAACCAAACAAACGGTAAGTCTACAACCAAATTCAAAAAAACAAAAATACAACTACCAAATTCAAAATTTCCAACAAAATTATAGCAAGAAACCACAAAGGCGCAAACAATACACCAAATCTAAAATCAATAAACCTCATTGTTCATACTACAAATTCAAACTAAATAAAACATGCAAGAAATAATAAATTCTTCTCCATCAAACTCTTCATATCCTAATCTTCATGTCCAAAGACTTCATAATATGAGGGGGAAAAAACAAAAGATGATACAAGTTAGCTAACATGTATATAAGAATCAAAACTTAATACAACAAATTAGAATAAAGTAATGATTTTTTTGAAATAATGATTTTTTACCTTTTTTAATTTTAGATTGGACAATTTTAATCGGTTTTAAATATTCGATGCAGACCAATTTTAAAAATTAGGACATTCTATCTAATTAGGTTAACTCGGATCTATATTTGATTTTAATTCAGACAAAAATAGGTCAACTTGATTTAAATTCGGTAAAAAAAAAGACGAAAGAAGTCGTTCAAGCTGGGTAACGAACAAGGGGGGCCTAGGCCGTGAAGGTAAAGTAGGGCAAGGCTTTCATCTGCTGGGATGCTACATTTAGATAATAAACTAATTGCCTTTCAATTAGAAAGATTAAGAAAGAGGAGTAAAGTTAGCAATCGGCTACAGGCCATTAAATGTGGAAATTTCAAGGTTCGGTCAAAAAAATTCTAACATGTATATTTTTTCTAGAGTGGATAGAGTCGGGTTATCAGTTCGGATGAAATTTTACTAGGCCTAGGTCCAGTCGACATTTTTTAAATAAGTTGGATTTTGGGTCGAACTAAAAAAGTCAAAATTTATTAGATTTTATGCTTATTTTTGAAAATTTTTAGTTTGGATGATATTTAAACTGGGTTCAAATCAATATTTTAAAAATTAGACTAAAAGTAAACTAAGATATTTAAATTGGGTTCAAATCAATATTTTAAAAATTAGACTAAAAGTAAACTGACAAAAGATTTAAGGTTTAAAAGGTTCAATTGCCGTTAAACAGTTATAAAACTGACTAAAGATTGAATAAAATTAAACAATTTGAAATATGATAAAAAGATATTGTTGTTACGTATCAAAGAATTTGAAGTTTAATTGAAAAAAGATTGTTAAATAAAAATTAAATTATTTATTTTAGTTTATAAGAACTTATTAATTTACAAAAATTGATAGATTAATTGATAAATTTGACGGTTTTTAACAACAAGAGTTATTAAAGTAAATTGAACTGAAAATTTTAAAAACTGAACCAAAACGATTAGACGATTCAAAATTTTTACTATTGAACTGACCAAATCGATAGATTTTTTAGTCATTGGATCAAATTAAATTTTGAGTCGAACTTAAAATGTTCAAATTCATTAGATTTTATGCTTTTATTAAAATTTTAAGTTTGTATGAGATTTAAATTAGGTTTAAATTAAGTAGGATCAAAACTCGTTAAATTTTATATTTTTTATCTTTAATTCAAATTAGATCAAAAATTAAGAAATATATATTTTATGTCAAACTAAAAAAGTCAAAATTTTTATGCTTTTTTTTTAGTTTAGACGAGATTGAACTTTTTATTTTTACGAATCAATAATATTAAGATCATATAAAATTTTTATTTTTTAAAAGCACATTAATGTCAGAAACTAATTTAATCTAGTAAATTAAATATATATTTAAAAAAATATTTAAATTGATAAAGATGACAATTCATCCCGATTCAACTTAAAATTAATGTATTAAATTAAAATTGATCAGACTGTAAATCGAATTGAAATTTAAAAGATTGATTTGAGATTAGCTATAAACGATTTGAAAATAACTTTAAAAATAGTAGAATTTAATTTAAATTAATCAAAATTTAAGTCAAAATTCGATAAATTAATATAAGATCCGATTTAAACAACTTGATCGTGACCTCAAAAACAACTTTGCTTTGAAGAGTTTGAGAGGATTTGAATTGAAACTCAAACTTGAGCCATGCAACTCTAGTTTGGTCGAATTTCAGGTCGAGCTTAGGCCGCAGGGTTGGGTTGATTTCAACCGGACTCAACCGCATATCACACCTAAAGATGAGTGTCATTTCGCCATCTCATGCTTTAAAATGGGTGTGATGACATAATAAGAGGCTGAACGAGATGTTTCGGTGGTAGGTGTGATAGGACTTGTCAAGAACCACACGAATTGGCAGGTAGCTCCTCCTCTTGCTTACATGAGCTTCCCTTTAGGTCTCACCTACCCACTTCATGGATCTTAGTCTCACCTAACCAGACTATGAGCATGTTTCACAATGTTTAAACACTCACCAACATGTTGAGTCTCACATTCCAGTCGTGGTTGAGGGCTGTTTCTCACGTTAATGACTTTGGAGGATGACCGATAAGATCGGCAATTAAAACTCGCTTCTGTCCGACTTAACTCGAAGTTGGACACAACAAATATAACACGGATTAACTGAAATTTGAGCGATGATCTAGACTGGGCTTGACAAAAATTACCAACTCGGCCCGACACCTAGCCCGGCCCTATTCGACCAAATTTTGGATTATGCTTAAATTTTTTATTTTTAATATTTTAAATTTCAACTAAAGCTCGAATTCTAGCTAGTCTGATCTGACTTGAAACTTAAATTTTTAATTAAATTAAAATTTTAAAAATATATATTCAACTATACTTAATTCGAACCTAATCAAATCTTAAATTATTTAAAATTGATTCGACTTAAGCTCAGGACTAGAGCCTTAGGCTCGATTGAGTTTAAGTTGCTTATGACTAAGCATGCTTTATTTTCTTTGACCTAAATAATCTAAATTTTGATCCATTAACTATGAATTGGAACAAACCAAATTTGTCATATAAATCTTGTCTTAAACAAATGACAAGACCGGGCCATGGCAAGCCCATTTTTTCCAAAACGGTGCTTCCAAAACGACGTTGTTTTAGAAGATGTCATTTTGGAAGTTTTTAGCTTAAAAAAATAAATGACATTTAAAGTATAAGATTAATTGTTGATTACGTGAGTTACGTGGCTTTGGTTAGTGAAATCTAATTTTGAAGATAATCTTTAATTTTAAACTAATGATTGAAAAACTCAAGTAATTCAATCAATTCAACTATTAAAATCTTGAATTGACTAATTTTTGGGTTCATTTTTTAATTTTTCATTTTGATTTACTATAATAACCCTTATTGTTAAAAATTGATCAAACTTATTAATCATTCAATTTCATAAATTAATTAATTTTTATAAATCAAAATAAAAATTATTTTTTATTTACCTCTCTTTTTCTAATTAGACTTTAATATTAAATAAGTAAAGACAATCTTCTTCAATCATGTTTTAAAATTTTTAATTTTATTCAATTTTTAAATGGTTTTATGACGTTATAATACTTGTTGAATATTTTAAATCTTAAATATTTTATTTTATCGATTTAATTTCTAGTCCGATCTTTAAAACATTGATTTAAACTTATATAAGAACTATATGTTAATTAAGTGAAGGTTATTTTTTCGATGGTCTTTGAAATTACAATAAGAAAATGGCTAAAGAAAGCCCATTGGTCATGGGTAAGAACAAGGCAATGGAAATTTTAGGGATTGTTAGTGGCATGTCAAATATTATGTTCCAGTTACTTTATTTTAACCATATTCTATTAAATTTCATTCATACATTTATGTGAAGTTCACATAAATATGTGGATGAGATTTAATAGAACATGATAAGAATGTCATAACCGGAACAAGAGATATGATCTCGGTTATTGGTCACCTAACATCTAACCAGAGAGTATATTTTCTATATCTTTTGCACATTTAAAAAAATTTACGATTAATTATTCATTTTTTTAATAATTATGTTAAATTGAGACTTATAAACTATTGGTTACATTAGTCATTTGAGTTTGATCTTCTCAATAAATTTATTGTATGTGATATGGTTATTGTATAATATTATTAGGACACACTAATAATAAAAGTTAGATTTTTGATTAATTATCCTAAATCCTTTTTATTATCTCTTAATTTTATATAAGTTACTCGAATATTATATTTAGGGTTAAAAATTTCAACTCTCTTATTAAGAAAATTTAGAAAATTTGCATAATTTTTAAAATTTTCAAAAAGATTATAGTTTTCAATTGGGTTAATTACAAAAAAAACATAAACTTTTGTTAATTTTTTAATTATCGCCCGAACTTTAAAAAGTAGAAAAAAAAGTCCAAAATTTCAATATTTTTCAATTCTAATCCAAACTTCAAAAAGTGGCAACAAAATACTCAAACTTTCAATTTTCTTCAATTCTAGTTCAACGTTTTCTGATGTTCTCCTGATGCCCTCAATCATTTATTTTTTATTTGTTCTTCCAATGCCTCAAACTACTCTTGCATTACAGTGTACTGCACTAGTAAACTATTCGTTTTTAGTCCATTCTCCTGATGCCCTTAGTGTGAGGGTGTCAGGCTGCGTAATCTAAAAATCGAAGGGTAAGGGCATCGAGAGAACAAATTGAAATTGAAGGGAAAAAATGAAATCAAAGCATAAGGTCGTAGGGCTACGTAATCTGATTTAAGTTATTTTTAAACAACTACGTCATTTCATTAATTTTCATTTTTTGCGTTATTTTTGACTAACGTGTATTAATAGTTAAGTTTTCTGAAGCATATGCCAAGCTACATTAACAAACTTAACGGAAACATTAACGTTGGGCTAAAGTTGAAAAAATTTAAAAGTTTGAACATTTTATTGTTAATTTTTGAAGTTCAAGCTAGAATTGAAAAAAATTGAAAGTTTAGATATTTTATTGCTATTTTTTAAAGTTCAAATTATAATTAAAATTTTGACGAAAGTTAGGACTTTTTTTAATAATTAACCCTTTTCAATTTTTAAGCAAAACTCGTTATTTGATATTTAAGTTAAAAAATAATAAGTTACTCGAAACATGAACATTACTAATATGATAACCTAATTTAATTCTTAAATTTTACCAAAATAGTTAAACTCGACTTACATTTGTAATTTAAAATAATTATAATAATTTATTAATTTAGGTAGAATTTAATTAATTCAATTCGAGTTTAAGAATCCAGTTGAATCATTGTGTAAGTAGTAGTTGATTGGTCCACGTGTCTTGTTCACGTCCCCGTGTGTTTTATCTTTACTTTTTGAGCAAAGTCTAAAAAAAGAATTATTGTTGCCAGGCATTACGTTACATGTAGAACGGGCCTGAAGTGATCTCTTCTAATAAATGGACTCGGGGCTCCGGACCCAAAGTCAAAAAGGCCACTATGACATGGAGAATTGGGCCGAAAACTAAAGATGAAAGGGTTTTAGATCATTAGGAGTATGTTTGTAGAAATTGGCGAGCTCATATAGTTTGGTAGTTTAAATTATATTTTTAAGAATTAATTTATAAATTGATTTTGAGTTTAAATTTAGTTCAAAAACCTTATGAATTAAGTTTGGATTATTAAAATTTTAGTTAACAACAACAACAACAACACTAATACTCAGTATAAATTATGCTGATACATGGGTCTAGAGAGGTCCAATAGTACGCACTCTTATCCTTATCTAATAAAATATTGATAATTTTACTTTTATTTGACAAATAATTAAGTATTATTATTTAAATTTAATATGATTTCATATGTTAAGACTTAAATTAATGTTAATATGTTACAATTATGTTTTATATAATTATTAAAATTTTATAAGATATGGACTTATCAATTGGATTCAAATTTAAAAATCAACAATAATAGTAAAGCCCAATATATGTTTATGTTGTTAGACTTTGAAATAATAAATAATTTGCAAGTTATTATTTGTATTTAAAATTTTGTTTATAATATGCCAAAAAATATGATAAATCATTTTAAATTAATTAAAAAGAAAGAATTTGTACAAATTTTCTTATTAGGACATTTTTGTTTGAAATATCTTATTTTAATAACAATAACAGCAACAATAACATCGGTAAAAATCCCGCTGAATAATCGAATAACGAGTAAAATACATCCTTTCTAACCGAGCTATATGCTTTTATCAAGATCAAAAGAAAAAAAGGGCAAACATCATCTTTTCTTTTTGTTATCCCTTCCCTTTAGCTTTTTTAACCAAATTTACCAATGATTTTCGTGCACATCTAATATAAAATTACAGGACTAAGCTACCTTTTAATAAAATAGCGGGTTGGAGCACCTTGTTTCATGTAGGGTGTTCCAACCCTGTTCCGCTTAACGTGTGGATCTTACATAAATATGTGGATAAGATTTAATAAAATACTGGTTAAGTGAAACAGAGAATCTGATTCTTAAAATAAATCGCCCATCCTAAGTCCTATTAGTTGAGGATTATATAGGGATACTAGGAAACCCAGAAAGCTTTAGGACCAACTTTTGGTAGTGTCATCTCTACTATAATAAAAATGAAAAAAAATAATGAATAATAATTATTAATGAACAATAATAAATCAATGATATTCATAAAAACTGGAGAAATAATTCATATGGATATAGTAAATCGCTCCTGGGGTGCTTTAATGGTAATTTTTATATATTCCCTTTGAATTACTATGTGAATTAAAAAATTAAACTATTATTTCTTATTTTTATCTAATCATTTTGCAAATATTTTTAAATTTGATCCTCCAAATTAAACTATATTCAATTTTTAAATTATATTAAATTCAAGTAATTTGAGCAGAGTAATATATTCCAAAAATTCCCGTGAAGGTATTTGAGTACTACTTGGAAATAAAGTTTCTTCTGTGGATATATATGAAGGTATTTGAGTGCTTGGCAATAATGTTTCTTACTCTTGTATGGATATACATGAAGGTATTTGAGTGCTTGGAAATAATGTTTCTCCTCTTGTATGGGTATATTCTTTTGTCTTGCTTTAGTAACATGCCAAACTCTAAATTCCCTTTTCTTGGGATTCCTTCACTCTCAACTTTCTTGGGATTCATCAGCTCTTGATGAATAATTGCAGTAGGTGACAATTTTTAAGGATCTGCACGATTCAATCTATATATTCCATGTGAGGCCTAATGGTTTCAGGGCACTATAGACTAATCATGGCCATCTCAGAAGACTCTACTTGTAGGAGCAAATTTGTGAAGTATGATTAGTTTCTGAGGACTCCATGAATGAAACCTCAAAAGATCCAAAGGATCGTATAAGAATGATCTGAACAGATAGTTGGGTACAAGAAATTAATAGCAGTGACCAGTGAACCATCCATTTCATTCTGATAAATTGAATCAGCAGTGGGGAACATGCTCAGTTACATCAACCGATGCAACTTGCTATCAGATAAGTAAAAGGGTAAATTCCATAAAAAAGCTAAATAAATTTTTATTTTTATCTTTGATATTACTTTATTTGAAAACAGTCTCTCCGTTAATTAGGAATAAAGCTGCATACTACTAGACTTCTCTACTTTTGTTACCTTACACTTTAGCATTGCCTAATGCATATCGTCTTAGATACGTGATATCATAAACAACCTGTTGCCAGTAAATAAGTGTGATCTTCCTACCACAGAAACAGTACTGCAGTATCAGAAACCAGAAGCCAATGAGGCAAGAATGTGAACAAAGTTCTTGTGCACAGGCATGCTGGGTCCAAAATGGTGGCTTTGTTTAAAGTGGAGTATCATTTTGATGCATTGTTTTTGAATCCTGAGCAACAATATGACCAGTGTGTGTGGGGTAAAGGTCTCTTATCAATTAGGTTTTGTCCTTTTGCATTCATATTTTCTTTTGTAATGATGAGTTCTTACCCTTTTTCGCTTTCTACTCAGTTGATTTTTCCTTTTCGATAATGTTCTTCAAGAGGAACCGGTGAGAACAACTTTAGTTTTGTGTAATTATGGACTATAATGGTTTTTGATTATAATAAGACATCATTATTTCATGCAAAATTTGTGGAATCTTATGGATACGCATGTTTGTCTTCCCACTTATTTGTTGATAAGAAGTAAATTCGCTTCACTATCAAAATAGGGCATGATTTAATTAAACAGAGTTTATGTGAGTAGTTCAGCACTCTCATTCTTTAATTAGAAATCTCAAGTTCGAGACTTGAGAATGGAGAAACTTATTTGACTAACACTTTACTCCTTACTGGTTGACTCGGTACGACCAGAGATTAGTTTGAGTGTAAATAGTTTAAAGACACCTTCTTATAATTAGGACCTTTATAGGATACCTCGTAAACTAATAAAAAAAAGCAAGATTTATGTAGATTTACTTCACTTAGGCTTCCTGCATTGCATTCGAGGAAGATCATTAATTATGTGCAGCCTTTTTTATATTTTACAAAAAGATTATTTTTGTAACTTAAACTTGTGATCTTTTGACAACAAAAGAATAACTTTATCAATTATTCCAAAACTCACCGTCTTTATAAATATTTTATTAATGATTATGAAAATGGTTATTTTTGTCGTAGTCTTTCTTATATCATCTTTCTCGTTATAATAAAAGAAATTTATCTCATCCTTGTAACCGTAAGTTAAATAGTGATTGAATCGCATAGATTCTGTGTTTTTCTTTATTATTTTCTCCATATATTGTAAGAAAATATGATATTGTAAGAATTACTTGTGAAGCATGTTAGACATTTTTGTTCCTAAAAGTAATTTTGTCATTTTCCTATTAAGTGGATAACATTTAATTGTATTATTTAGTTTTAATAAATTATCGGTTAAGTTACATAATTTGATCAAGATAAAGGTAATAAAGTGGCCAAATAAATGATCTAGATTAATGGATCGAAGTTCGAGTAAAAACTGAATCCCTTTTAGTGTGGACCTGGTCCATATCGATCTTTTGATAAGGAAGTTCGATATGGAAGCTATATATATATAGGTTAAGATTGCTCATATCAATCTTAAGTATAAGAAATCTCTGACTCATTAAGAAAGCTTATGCATTAAGAAAACTGCAAAAAGACTTAGCCCATATTCCTGTGATGAATTCCCGTGAAGACGACAGTAAATTTCAACTTGTTTCAACTTCAAAAAGTTTGTTTAAAGTTTCAAAACCGAAATCAGATATATTCCACATTTCTCCATTTTTTTACCCTTTCTCGCTAGATCTAGAGTATGTAAATAAGGTACCTTTACACTTTACATATTACAAAGCAGTCATAACATATTTGTGTTCCTTATTAACAATGCTTATTAGGGTTCTTTTCAATGAGAAAATGACAAGAAATTTAAAGGGTATGGAAAGGAAAGCTCATTCTCACTGCACAAAAGCTTCAGAGAGACAAAAACCTACAACTCTGACTATCGAATCTTCAGTTGCCCACAAAAGAACAGCAAACAAAACATAAAATATTGCCTCCATAGATCCAAAAGTGTCATGATCTTCATCTCTTTTTTTGCACGCTTCAACACTACTAATCTGCTCCTTTCCCTGTCATCACCAGGAAGACATAACCTGACACGAAAAAAAGCTTCCCTTTCGGCTGCGAGACCACTCATCAGCTTAGATTTGCATTCCCATGTACACGATCAAAGCATTCTGATTTAGTAATGAATACTGATATGAATGCATCTCGGAATCTGAAATTTTTTCAGTCTAGGTCTGAGCTCAAAGATCTGATATTAAGGTTATCGTTTGGCATTTGGATGTTTAGACTCCAACTATCAATTTAGTGAAAATCAGAAAGATAAAATATTAAAATATAATCTTTTAGAGAAGGTAAAAAAATAGAGTTTTGAAAATTAAAAAAAATAGAGTTTTTAAAATTAAAAAATGTTCATTCTCTTACATTTTGATTAAAAAATAATCACGAAACACGTATGATATGAATATTATATCTGCACTAATCAAATGTCCTCACATGATAATTTAAACTTTTTAATTATATTCAATTTAGTTAAGTTCGGCTTAAATAAATAATTTTAAAAAGGGTTAATTATTAAAAAACTAAAACTTTAGTTAATTTGTCAATTATAGCTCGAACTTTAAAAAATAGTAATAAAATGTTCAAACTTTCAATTTTTTTGATTCTAACTCGGAATTCAAAAAATAGCAGTATAATATTCAAAATTTCATTTTTTTCAATTATAACCTGACGTTAGTGCTTCCGTTAAGTTTGTTGATATATATTGCTACGTATTTCAGAAACTTTAACTATTAATAAACTTCAGTCAAATTTAACATAACAAATAAAAATTAATAAAATAACATTATTTAATTACATATTAAAACGACGTTGTTGTTTAAAAATGATCTAAACCGGATTACACAGCACCGACGACCTTACGCTTTAATTTCAGCTTTTCCTTCATTTTCAGTTTGTTCTTTCGACGCCCTCATCTTTCAATTTTTAGATTATGCAGATCTGACGCCCTCACACTAAGGACATCAGGAGAACGAACTAAAAACAAAGAGCTTACTAGTGCAGTACGTTGTAATATTGAGAAGTCAGAAGAACAAACAGAAAAACAAATGACTAAAGGCATTAGGAAAATAACAGATAACGTCGGGTTCTAATTGAAAATTGAAAGTTTGAATATTTTATTGTCACTTTTTAAAGTTTAGGCTAAGATTGAAAAAATTAAAAATTTGGATATTTTATTACTACTTTTTAAAATTCAGACTATAATTAAAAAATTGACAAAAGTTAAAGCTTTTTTTTAATAACTAACCCTTTAAAAAATTATAATAAGTTATTAGTTTAATTCAAATTTAATTAATTTTATTTGAATTTAAGAGTTGTATTAGAGAGTTATGTGGGCAACATTTAATTGGTTTGCGTGTGATATTTATGTCACGCATATTTTAATTATTATTTTTAACCTAAATATAAGAGGAGCATTTTTAAATTAAAAATTATACAAAAATTTTAATAAAATAAACTATACGAGATCTTCGTTTCTTTTTTTTTAATCGGAAGAATTCGTAGCCTTTATCTTTTGGATGCGCACTGGATGAATCTCCTAATTGACGTAATAATTTGCAAATCATGTCAACTGAGTATTCCGCACTAGGCAAATCCTGTATGACATACTCGATCGAAATAGCGGATTCAAACACATGACCTTTTAGTCTCATACTCCCACTCTACCAACTCGATCACCCTTAAAGAACTTCCGTATCATTTACACTTTATAAAGAAATAAAATAACAGGTCAGAAGAAATAAAATTGTCACCATCTCCAAAAACATACATCTAAATATGTTCTTTAAGGACTCGATTTAATTTAATTTTAAAAATTATAAATTCAAGTTACGAGGAAATTTGTAACTTACATAAAATTTTTGATAAAAATAATTATTTAAAAATAGAGAAAAATTACAACACTCCCTCACTTAATTCGTCTTATTCAAATTTTAATTTACAACTTATTACTTAAACTCAACTATACGAGTGCGAGTGATATGATTTTTATAGAATTAGCTAATTTTTTAATTCAGTTTTTAATTTTTTAATTCGAGTTATTTTAATAAATTTTGTCATTAAAAATTGATAATTTGATTAATTAATTAATTAATCCATGGATATTCGTAAATTAATAAACTCATATACATTAAAGTAAATTAATTAATTTTATGTAATAATTTTTTAAATTAAATTTTAAATTGATCGAGTCTTTTAAATTTTAAATTTTTTTATTTTATGGGCTTTTAAAATATTGATATATATTAAATATATAAAGAGAACATTGGAATGGGAGAGACAAAGCACTTGGAAAAGTGGAGAATATATATATGTCTGAAATCTCTGCCTTCCCACTCATGCTACTTTTGCATATCCACTTTGGATATGGAGACTTATCTGAACCCTGGAAAGACAAGCCCTACAACATATAGAATACCATATATTACCAAATTAGATCTACTGTACCAATTATGATATTCTTATCATATTTCGTTAAATTTTATCAACATATTTATGTGAACTCCATGTAAATGTGTTAATGAGATTTAATAAAAGATGATTAGAACAGAGTAAGTGACAGAGAGAATTTGATAGGATATATTACTGAGCACAAAATCTTGGTATAATCTATTCCTTAAACCTTGTAAAATCATATTAAATATATGAATCTCCTCTCAAATCATCACCTTAATAAGTTCTTATTGTCTCGTCCACTAGCTAATTAATATTTTTATAAGATTAAGCTATATAAAAAGTAATTAATCTAAGAGAAAATATGCAAAAAATTGACAATATGTTTTATTAAAATTTAAAAACATCTTTAATATCTTTATTTAATAAAGGAAATAATTATTACTCACTTAATTATACGAGAACAATAACAATACTCCAGTAAAAATCTTGCTGATACGTTAAGTTTGTAGGAATTCAGCGGTACCTAATCTTACTCCTAATTAATAGAGAGACTATTTCTAAAATTGGTACTTACTTATTTAGTTATAATTCAGAATAATGCGATTAGGTTTATTATTGAAACCGGAATATTATTATAGTTAAGAGTAAAGTTGCGTACTACTAAACTTCTTCAAACTCTACGTCTCAGTGAAATTTCTACTAATTAAACCTAAAATTGCAATCTATAATTTAAAATTTTAAAATAATTTCATTTTTTTAATGTTTTAATACAACTACGTACAGGACAGAGGAGCCCTTTACGACTTATCACCCATCCTATTCCCATGCAAATATTCTATCTTTTGCTGTCTTCAACACACACACACACAAGTTTTCACACGTGCGAGTTCATATGCTTATGAGTTCGTAGTCTTCAAAGAGTGCATGCAGGAGAAGACATGATCATTTATGGGACCTCGTGATACCCAACTGAAAGAGCAGAGCTGTGGTGGCTGCTGGTGGTGGTGGAGGGTCAAGGGTGACGGTGAGATGGGACCTGCTTTGTACACGTGGAGTTATGAGTCAACGGCAAGTTGTGGGCTAGCTGTGAGTAAGTATCTGCACCGAACACAGCCACTGAACTAAAGACGCCGGGTTTTATCTCGTGACTCACCGGACCTCATCATCACAGTCACAGCTTCTTCTTGACTGCTCTTTAGTCTGTTCTTAATGCATCCTCGTACCTCTAGCCAATGCTTGAAAACTTAAATAAAAAATTCAACGGTTAAAAATAAAAAATCATAAAATTTTAAAATTAAATAAAAATAAGATTAAAAATTATAAAATATAATTGAAAAAGGAAATTATTCTTATCTATTTAATAAGTTAAATTTTAATTTTAAAATAGTTAAATAAAAATGAATTGATTTATTTTATTTGATAAAAATCGATTAATTTTATAAAAACAAACTAATTTTAATAACAAAAATTATTAAAATAAATTGAATTGAAATTTTAATTGATTTAAAATTTGCTTTTAAAACAGTCGAATTGATTTAATTTTTTAATCATTTTTTTCTAAATAATGAGTTTAAAATTTTTTTAAAGATAAAACATAATTAAATATAAAATTTTGTTAAGAATATAAAACTATAAATTAAATGTCAAAAATTTCAGGATCTTGCCAATATTTGTGTCACAAAAGTGTTACATAATTGTGACAATTTCTGGAAGTAGTCACTATTACAGTAGTGACAGAGGTATTTGTGACGGGAGGTGACGACTTCAAATATTGGACACTATTAATAATAGTGACTAATATTATTGTTTTTAGTGACAAAATTTACTATCACTAAAAATATAATTTCCTGTAGTGAAGTCACAAAGTCAGTCTCTTTGTAAAAAAAATAATAATAAAAAAGCTGTATACATTGATGACCCTCCTCTAATCTTTACAAAACTAGGAGTCTTATGCACATAATACGATGTTTTGTTATAGTTTATGAGCATTAACAATTTTATAATCATAAAATTTTAGTTTTAAAAATATTTTATTTATTAAAATTTCAAATTTTATCCAACATTCACATTTTCAATTTACATGATAAATACAAATATTTAAAAAACGTTAAATTAACATTTATTTTTTATTTAACTAATATTATAAAATTGATTAAATTTTATTATTTGTTATTTTTATTTAATTTAAAAATAAAATTAACTTCAATTTTTGTAGTAATTATCAAGCGTCGAGTCAAGCCAAGTCTAGGTAGCTTGAGGCTCGATTTTTTAAAAACGTTAAGTTCAAAGCTAAGTCAAAATTAAGTTCGAGGCTATGTCAACTTAGGCATAACCCGACCAATTGTCATCTCTTATCCCTACCATCTACAACTAGTAAATGGAGATGAATGTGTCCATTAGAACAAGAATTGTAGTTTCAAAAGGAGGCAAAAGTTTCCCTTTTGAAGAAATGGTTTGGCTTCACGAGCCTATAGCTTTCAACCACTATTGTTGTCATTCAAACCTCACTTATGTGTTTTATTTTTTACGCTTTGTACGTTCCCAAGTTTCCACACAACTTGAGTCTAACCTTTATTGCCATTTATAAAAGAGCATGCCGTGCAAAAACTAAAGCCAAAATTCCCTATTACCATAAACCAAGAGATGATTCTTACTATCAAATCTCTTGTATTGGTTATAGTATTTTTATCATATTTCGTTAAATCTCATTCACATATTTATGTGAATTTCACATAAATACATAGATAAGATTTAATAGAATAAGATTAAAACAGAATAACTGTAATAGAATATTTGATGTAATGATTCTTTAAGTAATTGTGTTTTTTTTCTTTTTGTTCTGTCAATTGCATGAAACCTCAAATTTATAATTTTTTAGATGTACTTTGTAAATTCAATTTAAGTGACTCATAATGAATTTTAATAAGAAATGAAAATGTGATATGTTAATTGTGCTTTCAATTATTTCAATTTTGTATTATAATTCACTAAACAAAAAAAGGCATTTATATGTTTTTTTGGCTTGAACCATTTTTACTATTTACATTTTTAAATATAAAAAGAATATTTTTTCTAATTTTTTGTCAAAACATTTTAACGTATAAAATACAACTGATTATTAAATATATGATTTTTGTATAAACAACCTCTCTATTAATTAAGGGTAAGATTGCATATTTTTAGATTTTCTTATATCCTGTGTATCAACAAAATTTTTTCCGGATTGTTGCATTGAATCGTATTAGAAATAATTTAATAAAATTTTAGGGTAAACTATTTTTAGCACTATAAATTTTTTAGTAAATTTGAAATATAAGAGCTCATTCAATAAAAAATACAAGAAAATTAATTTTTTTTACAACCCATGTCTTAATTTTCACTTGGGTAAAAGTAAAACCATAAAAGACTTTTACTTGGTTAAAAACAAATGGAGTAAAAAAAGGGGAAAAAAACAACATGTAAAAAGCAAGAAGCTTTTTGTTTTTAAAGTAGCCAAGTTGAGGTCACCGTCAACTTATGACAATGACAAGGAGTGTTCACTGTTATGTTTTCCCACTTGAGAGACATTGATTGGCATTAGAAGAAGAAGAAGAAGATGAAGAAGATAATTCCAAGTGAGGGAAATCTCCCCTACAAAACAAAACTTAGAAGCATGCAAAAGGAGATCTTGCAAAAAACAAAAAGAGACCCAAAAACTGAAAAAAAAAAGGAAAAAAGATAAAGGAAAAAAGATAAAAAATAAAAAATAAATACACACACCAATCCCTCTGGTGATGGCATGATTTACTTTTGCTTTTCTTTGGGACAGGAATCTTTGAAAATATAAAGCCATAAAAGAAAAAAATATATAAAAAAGGGCAGGGAAAAATAACCATAATTTATGATATAATGACAAATTACATAATTTGGGACCTTGTTTATTTTAACTACAACAATAATAACCAGTAAAAATTATATTAAACACGAGATCTGATGAATTCAGTGTATACAGTCTTATCTTTGACTAGTAGATAGACGATTTCCAAATGAGTCATAAGAACAAAGTAATAATAATAATAATAAATGACCTTGTTTATTTTAATAAATAGTATTTTAATTGGTTGCAGTGTTAATTTTAGTTGTGTTAATAGATGGGATTAGAAAATAATTTCTTTTTATGAAGAAAGTTCCACCATTTTGTAGCTATTGTTGAAAATATTGGTTAACTTGAGCATTTTAAATATGAATTTTGTTTATTAGTTTTAATACGGTTCTATCAGAAATAGTCTCTCTATTCGTTAGGAATAAGGTTGTGTATTAACGGATAATTCCAAATCTCACGTATTAGTGAAATTTTTACTGAACTGTCATTATTATTGTTATTTTAGTAGTGTTTAAAGTATACAGATAATACAAGAATTTTGATGACAATCATTTTAAGATTTAATTATATTATAATAAAATTAATTATTACCAAATTTTTAAAAAAATTATTCATTTAACAGTAAATTTGTAGTAAATTAATTTTTGATTATAATTAGTAATATTATTAGTAAATCATATTTGTAATAAATTAAAATTTTTAAATATTTAAGTTATATAATTTATAAATTATGTTAAAATTATAAAATTGACTAAAAATTTAAAAAATAATTTATCAAAACATGATAAAGCCACTAAAACTTAATCATAATCAAAGGGGGTTTTGAGTTATTCATTGTAGGAGGTCTTGAATTCGAGTTACCAAAGAGGAGAGAGGAGAAAATTTTCCTGTAAATGATCCTCTAGCTTTTTGGGAATGTTTCTTGGTCGGATCAATTATAGACGTCTCGCTTTTAACGGTAGTGTAGGAGTTTGGAACTATTAAAAATTTAAGGTTGATGGGAACCTGATGCTGACTAGGAACTAGTGATCAATCAGGTATTTAAAATATGTTAAAAAATAAACAGAAACAACAGCCAATAGGGACAAAACTGTAATTTCGCAGGCGAGTGTCCCGATAAAAGAAAAAGAAAAAGCAAAAGATTTCCTTTTCCTTTTTCTTTTCTTTTCCTTTAATTTTCCCGTTGGTTCCATCATTTTTTTTCCTTCACTTTCTCGCACTTTCTCGCTGTCCGTTGGAACCAAACAGTTCGTTCCATACACAAACTCTCTCTAAACGGACTCCATCGTTCCCTCTAACAATCACACACACGCACAGACAGAGAGACACGCTCTCTCTCTTCCTCTGTCTCTGCAAATTAATAAGAAAAACAGAGTAATATGAGCAGAGAGCTCATTACATTTCACCGCCGGTAATGAATCCCGCCACCGGACCACAACAGCTTCAGCCACCGCAACCACCGCAGCCCCACCGACCCTCAACCTCGTGCGAACGCCACCCCGACCAGAGTTTCACCGGCTTCTGCCCCGAATGCCTCTGCGAGCGCCTCGCCGTCCTCGACCACTCGTCTGTCAACGCTGCTTCCTCGTCCCGGAAACCTCCGCTCGTGCCCACCACTGCCGACATTAAAGCCAACTTCAAAAACTCCTCCTCTGGTGGTTTTTTCCCGGTGCTACGTCGCACCAAATCGTTTTCTGCGTCTAAAAACGAGTGCTTTTCTGGGGTTTTTGAGCCGCAGAGAAGGTCTTGTGACGTCAGGGTTCGTAACACTCTTTGGTCTCTCTTTAATCAGGACGACGAGCGAAACACATCCAAAAAGGAGCAATCTTGTAAGGTTGGTGGTGGTCCTGAGGTTGAAGTTGAGCCCAGAAAATCTACTTCTAGTGTTCGTGGTCCGGTTTTTGACAAAGAAATCGAAAGCGAGACTGAAAGTGACGAAAATGGTGTTGAGAATGTTGATGCTGTGAGGGTTTTAGACGAAACCGCGAGAAACTCAAATGCTAATGCAAACCCAATTCAAGAGATTATAGAGGAAGAAGAAGAGGAGGAGGAGGAAGAAGGACACATTGTGATAGAGCCAGAGCAAGTGAGAGAAGAAGAGCTCAAGCCCATGAAGGACCATATAGATCTTGATTCTCAAACAAAGAGAAGAGATTTTAAGGAGATTGCCGGGAGTTTCTGGTCTGCTGCTTCTGTTTTTAGCAAGAAGTTGCAACAATGGAGGCAAAAACAGAAGCTAAAGAAGAGGAGGAATGGTGGACCGGGGTCGGCGACATTGCCGGTGGAGAAGCCGATTGGTCGGCAGTTTAGAGAGACTCAGTCGGAGATTGCTGATTATGGGTTTGGCAGGAGATCTTGCGACACCGATCCGAGATTCTCGCTTGATGCTGGGAGGATTTCGTTTGACGATCCAAGGTACTCGTTTGATGAGCCTAGAGCTTCTTGGGATGGTTATTTGATTGGAAGAACATTTCCTAGAATGCCTACTATGCTTTCTGTTGTGGAAGATGCTCCTGTTAATGTAGTTACGAGGTCTGATACTCAAATCCCAGTTGAAGAACCACCCCCATCTTCAATGGCAACACTAATGAATAAGATCAATGAGGATGAGACTGTTCCTGGAGGATCTGCTCAGACCAGGGAGTACTATTTAGACTCATCTTCCAGGAGAAGAAAGAGTCTTGATAGGTCGAATTCAATCAGGAAGACTGCAGCTGCTGTGGTGGCAGAAATTGATGAATTGAAGTCTGTTTCAAATGCTAAAGTTTCTCCTGCAACTGTTGATTACTTCCATGGACAGAAGTTGGTTGTTCCTGATAAGGATTCGAGGGATTCGAACTCAAACTCTCTGAATCCGAGGGACGATTGCTCGGAGAGTTTTGACATGGGGTTTAGAGACTCTGCATCTGTAGTTGCCAATGGTGATAGGAAGGAGACCAAGAAGTCGAGGAGATGGAGTAAAGCATTCAACATCTGGGGGTTGATTCATCGACGAAGTGTTGCCAAAGATGAGGACGAAGATCGGTATAGTCGTGGTGGCGTCGAGAGATCATTTTCCGAGTCGTGGCCAGAGCTGAGAAGTGAACATAATGGAGAAGCCATGAGAGGGGGTTTTAATCCAAAGGTTTTGAGAAGCAACAGCAGTGTTAGTTGGAGAAATTCCCAACATTTTGGAGCTGCACCAACAGCATTTGGTAGTGGAAGGAAGAGCAATGTGGAGACAAATGGGCATGCAATTGGAAGAAAGAAAAGGGAAGAGTTTGTGTTGGAGAGGAACAGGAGTGCAAGGTATTCACCAAACAACCTCGACAATGGACTGTTAAGGTTCTACTTGACACCACTGAGGAACAGTCGAAGAACAACATGGGGAAAGAGTAAGTCCAATCATGCACATTCCATTGCAAGGAGTGTGTTAAGGTTGTACTAAGAATTTGGCCTGTCCCATTAAGATGTTTCTTTGTTTTGATGTTGTTAATTTTGCTGTGTAAGAGCACACATTCCTAATGTTATTGGTTGGTTGGATTTAAAAAGAACACAATCTAATTTTGTTCCCTTTCATATGAGTTGCTATTTGTTCTTCTTCTTCTTCTTCTCAAGTATCCAAATAACAACAAAAGTTCATTGTTATTTTCCCTGCTCTGTTTTTGTCTTCTTTGTTCTGTTCTGTTCTGTTTTCTTCTCTCTTTGTCCTGTCTTGTTTCTTACCAGAACAAGAGAATAATGTTACAGATGTTCTTGCATTTTTTTGATTCAATTAGGTTGTTCTTCCCTGTTTCATGCTGGTCCTACATAAAATATAAAATTGGTGAAAGGTTAAGTTCAAAATCTTGGCATATTACAACAATCTTTGGGACAAAAACAGATTATGACTCATGATGTGGCCTCATGCTCCCTCTGCTTTTTATTGGTCCCAAACTGACGGGGACAGGACAGAACAGAACTGCACTGCACTGCACTACCATTACTTTCTAAACCAGTTAATCAATGTTAATGGTTGTCTTAATCAGCCATTGTAATAGGTAATGGAACAAGATCAAGTAATCAGCTCTGTTTATATCAAAGAATCAATCTTGTAAACTCAAACCAGGAATTCTAGATTAGGAACAACTTTTAAAGAGAGAGCTCTTCCTGATAAGTTCCTACCAAGCATTAGCATTGATAAAGAAGCAATCTTTTTTTTCCCCCTCCAAAAATGTACTCTTTTGAAGAGGACCAAAGGTCTTATTTTTATGTTCTTGTATTTTTGCCTTTTTAAAATAGTACTAATAGTACTTTAATAATATTAGATTTTGTGTCTATTTTTAATAATTGAATTATAAATTTATTTTATATTATGATAAAAAATATATGAAATTTTCTTATAGCTTAAGAAATTTGAGAAAAAATTAATTTTTAATATTTTTGAATTTTTAGTTTTTAATCGTCTTAAAAAATAATTTTATTAGATTTTATCATATATAAATGAATCAAATATTACTTTATATGATGATCTAATAAATTTAAAACGAACTAATGAGTTTTATAAGTTATTATGATTGTCTTAAATTATTATTTTAAGCTGAGTTTAATTGATTCAGATTGAATTTAAGAACTAAATTGAGATATTACGTCACTGACATTTACTTATTCTACATATGATATTCATATTTTATGAACGTTATCGTTAATTTACAACTGAATTTTAACATAATAAAATTTTTATTTTAAAATTATTTAAACATTAGATTTAGCATTTTTTTATAATTAAACTCTTTTTTGTATTAAATATTATTTCTCGTAATATTGTAATAATATTATAGTGCAAATTGATAATAAAAATGCTCTAACTTCTTCCTAACTCCCTCTTACTTCCCAAGTCAATCAACTTGTAAATTTATACTTCAAAATGTCTCTCATCTCTACCAATGTGAAAGAAGCCAAAAAGAGAACATGCAAAGAAAGCACCGTTAATCTCTCCCAAGCAAAACCGTGTCTAGCCATTAGTGTTGACTACGAGACATCACCAAGAAGTGCTTGTTAAAACTTAGTAACAAGCTCAAATCCCATCAAACAAAAAGGAAAAAAGAGAGAAACCCATCTAAGCAATGATGATTACATATGAAATGGAAGGGTTTCAATATATAAAAAAGAGCCCAGCCAATCAACATTTTCAATGTAATGGATCTTTTAGAGATCATGTTCTTATGCTTTTTCTTCTTTTTTTTGGTTTTTTCATCTCTAGATAGATGAAAAGGAGGTCCATGATCAACCAAAAATTTCCTCTAAAGTCAAAAAGAAACATGCCAATGTGGTCTTTGACGGAGGAGATAAAAAAGAAAGAAAAGAGGTAAAGAAAAAAGAGAAAAGAGGCTCGACTCCCAAGGGAATGTGAAATTAGCCAAAGAGAATAAGTGGGTGTTTGATAATTTGTTTGATGAGTCTACTTGAATTGGGGTCAAGAATATTTTGATATAAGAGATAGGGTAGGAATTAAAAATAACCAAAATTAAGATAATAATGTATGACTACTTGATAATTAGATGGGTTTACAAAAACAATCTAAAAATCAATGTTTTAAATATTAGACTGAAAATTAAACCAATAAAATAAGAGGTTTAAAGTTCAACTGATATTAGACCGTCATAAAAATGACTAAAGATTGAATAAAATTAAAGAATTTAAAATATGATTTAAAGAAATTGTCCTTAACTCAAGTCAATTCATGCGGTTTTATAAAGTCACCCTATTGAAGAATTTGAAGTAGGCTTGGCAATTTTGGCTCAGCCTGTCTGACTCAACTCAGGTATGGATGACAATAATGGCTAGGCACGACAGGTTTTTGACCTGAGTTGGCTGGGCCAAGGGTTCAACCATGATCTGCCCGAGCAGGGCTCCGAAACGACATTTTTTTAAATTTTTTTTACTTTAAAAAATAAATGGTTGGTCGGCCAGTGAGTCAATGGGCCATAACTCGGGCCACAGGCTGGTCAATCAGCTGAACCCGACCCATTGACATGCCTAGGCTGAAGTTGACCAGGTCACGGGTGAGCCATGAGTTAAAGCAGTTCGATCCGATTGGACCGGACCGCAGGCCATCCAATGAGGGATCAGGTCGAGTCGCACCAGGAGCAGCCCGACCTACTGACATCCCTAATTTAAAGTTTAATTAAAAAAGATTGTTAAATAAAAATTAATAGATTTATTTTATTTTATAAGAACTTATTGATTAATAAAATTGATTGATTGATTAATAAATTGATCATTTTTTAACAATAAGAGTTATTAAAGTAAATCGAACCAGAAAGTTGAAAACTGAACAAAAAAAAAGGGCGATTCAAAGTTTTTATAGTTGAACATGTTGAACCAGTTGAGTTTTTTAATCATTGCTAAATGTTATAATGGCAATTTATTAATCTTATTATAAAGAGCACGATATAGTATTATAAATAGTAAAAAAGAGATTTTTAATTAATTTTTATACAATTTTCAATAAAATTTGTTATTAAAATTTCAATGATGATCTTGAGTGACAAGACAAGAGTTTGGATAAAAATACAAAAGATTTTATTTTATTTGTTCTTGATATTTTTGCAACTAAAAATTATTATAAAAACATCATAAAATGTTATAAATAATAAAAAATACTCAATAAAAAGTTTTATCATTATAGTCTTTTTAATATCACAATTTTCTTGATAATTTCAAACTACAAAACCTTTTCTAGTCCTAATCAATCCAAGATGGATGGGTCCATTAGGTCCATTGGGCCTAATCTCTTAAATGGTATCTTAATTTTCTATACCACAAACTGAAAACAAGCAAGGCCCAATTGTTTTCTATACATTTATTTTATTTTTTATTTTGATGACAAGGAAGTGAAATAGTTTAAACTTTATTCATATTTTAAAATTTTAAAATAATATAACTCACTTATCAGTACATAACAACGGATCTATATTAATAAAATACATTGAATATCCTAATAATTTATTATTATTATTATTATTATTATTATTATTATTATTATTATTATTATTATTATTTATAATATTACATATTAAGACTTATAAAATATATAATTATATATTTTATTGGAACAATATTAATGAATTTTATTATCATATTCAAATATTTTTTTAGTTCAATAAAATTTGGGAACATTTGAACCTGTTTTTATTTTTATTTAAAAAAATTTAATTTTCTATCATCATCATCATCATCATCATCAACACTCAGTTGAAATCCTGCTGAGTCTCGAGATTTGAGGAGGTTCGATAATACACAACCTTAACCTAGATTGAGTTATTTTTTTAAAAAAATGGAATATTAAATTATTCTTATAAATGTATGTTAAAATCTCAATTAATGAATTTTTTTGAGATAATAATTATAATTTCATTTTATTTTACTACAAATTAATATACATAAATATATATTTTATAATTTTTGAAATTTAGTATTACAAAATAAAATTTGTAAAATATTAAATATTTTATTTAGTTCAAATATTTGAAATAACTTTCCATCACATAAGCTTAATGAAGCCAAAATGGAGACTTGATGTCATTCACATGAAGAAATCCAACTCTTTCTGTTATTGTTTATAGCTAATCACCCACTATGCCACTACAAGCATTTAAAATTACAAGAACACTTGACATCTAACCAAATTCTCCTTAGACATGACACTTAAACCATAATAAATACACCCCTCTTACTTGCATGAACAAAATGACTACAAGAGTATGAAAATTCTATTTGTCACGAGTATGAAAATTCTAGTTGTGATCACAAAGATTGCAAACTCGTTTCAATTTTGAAGAGTATGAATTCGTCACGACTCGTTTTAATTTCGAAAAATATAAATCCGTTACTTAATTTTAAATCTTTAATTTATTAAAAATTTTATTCGAATTATACGATATTGAGATTATTAAAATTTGACACGAGGTTCATAAAACCTGAATTGAAATATACAAATTGGTCAAAAATAGGGTTGGAAGAGTTGTTAGTGACCCACCGTTGGGTTTATCCTTTGCTTTCAAATGAGCCATGATGTGGCCGTTGGGTTATACATGAAAGCCATTTCTCAACTATATTAATCCTGATCTTTAGGTCTAAGCATCCTTTGCATTTGTCCAACACAAACCCTTTTACCTTCCAATCTTAATCACCAGTTGGATCGTACTTTCTATAATATTTAATGCAAAACCAAGTCATTTTGTAGATTAAGTTACAGTAAATCTTCTAGAAATGCATGCTAGTTAGATAGGATATCGATGTATGAGTTTGACTAACCTTTAGGGACAATCTTAGCAAGCTGGTTGGCCAAAGTCCAACCTTCAATTCCCAATTTAATCTTTTTGTTTTTATTAAAAATACACCTAACACTATAAAATATAATATTCTCAAAATAAAATTTATATTTTTAATGATATAAATTTATTAGAATATGAAATTTTAAAAATACGTCAAATACAATTAAACTCGTGATACTTTTATAATCTTAACGTTTAACGAGTTATTTAATAAGAATTAAAGAACTAAACTAAAAAAATTTCGTTTCGATTGACCAATTTTTTAATTTTAAGATTTATTTAATAAAAATTAAAGGATTAAATTAAACAATTTTTTGGATCATCAAATAAGCACAAAATACATATTATAACAATAATTGGAACTATAGAGCATGACCCATTATGAGAAAATGCCATAGTTATAATCATGATGGACCTTAGTAATGTCCTAATCTTTTATTAAGGATGGACAATAAGAACCATGATTTGACTTGATCAAGATTTTAGTCAAGTACCTTTTAGTAAATCTTCTTCAGGGTTTGAAGAATCACAATTTAATTTTGTATTTTTGTTGCCCAAAATATTAATTTCCCTTGAAATGGTGAACACTTTATGTAACATGTAAGAAATGGAAGGAGAGATTAGGCTTCCCCAAAACCTTGTTTTCCAAGGTTCTTCACTCACTCACCTAACTCAGCAAAAACACATTCTCCTGTATCACATCATTCCTTTATAAGGTTAGGGGGGCAAGTCAATCTGACACCTGAAAGAGTATAACATTAATCCTGAAAAGAGTTGGAAGTGAAGTGAGTCAAGTCAATTTACATGGAAAATAGATTGTCAGGAGACAGGAAATCAATGGGTTGCTTCAGGTTTTGTCTTGTTCTCCTCCTGCTGGCCTGCCTTTGCCCTGCTTTGGTTCATTGCAGGATTAGGCATTACAGCTTTAATGTAAGTGATAAATATGTACAAGTCATGCCTTTCATGGATTGTTAGATCCAAAATGCTTCATGGGTTGGGGTTTCTTGAATTTGGTGCATGCATGATTCTATAGTCTCCTTCTAGTACAATATAACAAGTAGTAAAGTTGAATCAATTTGAGTTTACTTCTAGGTAATAAAAAATGTGATAAAAATAATAATTAAGTCATAATTCTTACAAAATGAGGACTTAAATAATAAAATTCAGGGTACGAAAATAGGATCCAGTTTGATTTTACTTCTAGGTAGAGTAGCTGTAGTGGCAAATTAGTTGCAACAACTGAACAAACACTCACCATTTTGCAAGTTCTGATGATTATAACTTACACAGGTGGTGATGAAGAACACTACCAGACTGTGTTCAAGCAAGCCAATCGTTACAGTCAATGGCCAGTTCCCAGGACCCACTCTCTATGCCAGAGAAGACGATACAGTTCTTGTAAGAGTTGTCAATCATGTCAAGTATAACGTCTCTATCCACTGGTATGTTCCAGAAAACAAGCAACTGATCTTCGCGAATTTCAGGAACTTCCAAGTCGAAAAATCCTGATGTAACTTGTTCTTGATCTTTTACAATTTGTTCAGGCATGGTATTAGGCAACTCAGGACAGGTTGGGCTGATGGACCAGCATACATTACACAATGCCCCATTCAACCAGGTCAGAACTATGTGTACAACTTCACAATCACAGGCCAGAGAGGTACACTTCTTTGGCATGCACACATTCTCTGGCTCAGGTCCACCGTGCACGGTGCCATCGTTATCCTACCTAAGCGTGGTGTCCCCTATCCCTTCCCTGCTCCACACAAGGAAGTGGTGGTTGTGTTAGGTGAGCTAAGCTAGTTCTTGAAATTAACTTCTGGCCAACCAAATTCTGGAACTTGAGAAACATGAACTGTGACATGCACATGCAGGTGAATGGTGGAAATCGGACACTGAGGCTGTGATCAATCAAGCCATGAAATCTGGTATAGCACCAAATGTATCTGATGCTCACACAATCAATGGACATCCTGGAACTGTCGCAA
This sequence comes from Erythroxylum baracoense, assembly GCA_025629805.1. Taxonomy (NCBI): domain Eukaryota; kingdom Viridiplantae; phylum Streptophyta; class Magnoliopsida; order Malpighiales; family Erythroxylaceae; genus Erythroxylum; species Erythroxylum baracoense. The sequence continues at coordinate 33,298,063 of JAOTAY010000004.1, forward strand.
ATTGTTCTTCACAGGGTAATTATAGATTACTGTAAGAGATGGAATGGAATGTTTAATGGTATAGATTAGTCTAAGAACAGTTTGATCTTGTTTTGCAGGTGGCTTCACATTACCTGTTCAAGGAGGCAAGACGTATATGCTACGTTTGATCAATGCTGCACTCAATGAGGAGCTCTTCTTCAAGATCGCCGGCCACCAACTTACGGTGGTGGAAGTTGACGCCACGTACGTGAAGCCATTCAAAACAGACACGGTCCTGATAGCTCCAGGACAGACAACAAATGTACTTGTCAATGCTGATCAAAACACTGGCAAGTACTTGGTTGCTGCCTCACCATTCATGGATGCTCCGGTCGCCGTAGACAACATGACAGCCACCGCCACGTTGCACTATTCCGGCACACTCTCTACAACCCCAACAACCATCACCACTCCACCTCCAAAAAACGCCACAGCAGTTGCAAACAAGTTCGTCAACTCTTTACGTAGCTTGAACTCCAAGAAGTACCCTGCCAACGTCCCATTAACGATTGATCACAACCTGTTCTTCGCGGTTGGGCTAGGAGTCAACCCTTGTCCGACATGCAAAGCTGGTAACGGAAGCAGGGTCGTTGCAAGTATCAACAATGTCACGTTCGTCATGCCAAAAGTTTCACTCCTTCAAGCACATGTCTTCAACATTAAAGGGGTCTTCACCACTGATTTTCCTGGAAATCCACCGCAAACTTTCAATTACTCAGGACCTGGACCTGCAAATTTGCAGACCACGAATGGAACTAAAGTTTACAGGTTGCCATATAACGCCACTGTTCAACTAGTGTTGCAAGATACTGGGATCATTACTCCTGAGAACCATCCAATTCATTTGCATGGATTCAACTTCTTCGTTGTTGGTAGAGGAATTGGGAACTATAATTCCAAGACAGATCCTAACAATTTCAATCTTAATGATCCTGTAGAGAGGAACACAATTGGAGTACCCTCCGGTGGTTGGACCGCCATAAGGTTTCAAGCCGACAATCCAGGTAAAAAAAAAAACTCACAATCTCTATCTTTCACATGATCATTTGGGTTCGTTTAAAACTACGTTACAAATTTATAATAACAACCAGAAAAAATCTTGCTGATAAATGAAATTTGGAAGGTTTCACTAATATTCAGCCTTATCCCTACATTACCAATTTAATTCAATTGAAGCTTTGGTTTATTGTTGTTTGTAGGAGTTTGGTTCCTGCATTGCCATTTAGAAGTACACACAACTTGGGGATTGAAGATGGCATTCTTAGTAGACAATGGAAAAGGACCTAATGAGTCACTTTTACCACCTCCAAAGGATCTTCCCAAATGTTAAACCCTAAATTGAGAGGAAGAGAAGCATTAGCTTTCAAAGCCTGTAATGGGGAGGATGCTTCTACTAAAAAGACTTAAGAGTTGAGAACTTTCAAGACCCCAATTTGTTTCCTGAGGGAATTGAAAATTTGCTAAAGCAAGTACTAATTAATATGGTATATGAGTATTTTGTTTAAATTGGAATGAGAATTTTCTTGTTTTAATCCAACAATTTATTCTAAGTTTCTTGATAAATCTCAATTTGCTTAAGTTATTGTATTCATTTCTTATTAAATAATAGAAATTATTAAAGTAAATCAAATTGAAAAATTAAAAATCGAATCAAAAAGTCAGTCAATTCAAGATTTTAACAGTTGAACCAACCGAAGAGATTGAGTTTTTTATCATCGGTTTCGATATAGTTAATCAAAATAATATCGTATTGACTTTAAATTTCTTAAATTTACGTATTTAACATAAGATGATTTTGATAAATTATACTAAAATGGTATTGTTTTGAGGAAATATTCTTGTGGAAGTCAATCTTCTAAACATCAATTTAAATTTGACTCTTTGACTTTAAATGTGATTAAATTAGAGTAGACTATGCTTAAGATTCTATCCCTGAGTGGCACAAAGGCCATGTATAGGATTAGCCCCACCAAACCGGCGTGCAAGCACGCAGTTATGCTTGAGACTTATGGGTTGGTAGGGCACCCTCTAAAGACCCCAAACTAAGATGCCCTCCAACTTCTCAAGACAAATAATATATTACCCTAATCCGCCCTTTTTCTTATACTTAAATGTTTTTTTTTTGGTAAAAGAGGTTGGCTGAGCCTGAAATCATTAAAAACAAAAACAAAAACAAAAACAAACGTGACAAATTACAAAACGCAGAAATAGGGCATGAAGACTCCAATAACATCCCCATATAGCAATGTTTCGAAACCCGAAAGGCACGAGACAAGTTGATGGGTACCAATGAAAAAGAAAAGGGCATAGTTAGCCAACCATTTGGTACACTAGTTAGCTTCCTTATACGAATGAAAAATATAAACCACCCAATCCTTTCGAACGAGGGCCCTAATAGTTTTTTATTAAGTTGAATTAGTTACTCGTATTGTTTAATCTCCTAAATTAATACCCTTAATAACCTCATAAGGTCCCCACATCAACTAATGCACATCCACTCTTATCACAACACATTAAGAACAACAACCCTTTCAATCTCATTTGTTTAAACACTAATCAAGTTCACATTCCAAGACTAACCCTTTTTCAATTAGTTAAATCACTACACTAAAATAGGTATAACCCAAGAATCTTTCCCTTTTTGGAAACTTCCAATTTCCTGTTCATAAGTAGTCATTATCAGCCCATAACAAGACTTGACAACTGTTAAGTGGGGACAAAAATCTGAGAATTGTTCGAGAATGACTCAGATATCTGAGATTAAGACCTTAATTAGTGACTAATTAGCATGAGTCTATATAAACAATTCTTAGTTCAACCAAAAGCAAGATGCCACCTCTTCTTATGAAGCAACCAACAAGTATTAGTTGAGTGTTATGTTGGAATCCAATGTAATTATAAAACTATAACTTGCATATGTGTAGAACAAGAACAAGAACGTTAACGAGGAGTTGGCCTAATGACTTTAGCTTCTCACTTAAGGCTCTCCTTTACAGGAGGTCTTGAGTTCGAGTCACGCCAAAGGAGGAGAAATAGGAAATTTGTCCTATTGATGATCCTCTAGCCCCCTGGGTACAGC
>JAOTAY010000004.1:33313051-33328138 GCA_025629805.1 Erythroxylum baracoense
TATTCTTTAATTGTTTGTATATATTTCTATATAAATAAAAATATAAATAAATAATTTTTAAATATAAATCACATATATTAGAATAAAATCTAATAAATAATTAATAATAAAATAATAAAACTTTTATTAAATTTTATTATTTTAAAATAAAAATATAAAAAATTATTTGCCATAGTTGTGCGTAAATTTTTAATTAGACATGATTTCTGTTTTAAAATCATAGCGTTAAACCTCTTGCAACAACAATTTTAATATCAGGGGTATAATAGTCATTTATTATACATTCCATTCCATTCTATCCATTTTTCAATCAATGTTTCACTACATTACATTATGAACCATTCTATCCCTCCCAAACAACTTTTCATTATATTACATTCCATTCCATTATAAACCGTTCCCTTCCGTTTTATTTCATTTCGTTCCGTTTCGTTAATTAACATCCAACTAAACAGACCCTTAAAGCCTAAGTCTATTTATAATAAGTTTTGAACTTTTTAATAATTTTAATTGAAATGAAATTCTAATTTTATTTAAACTTTAATTATAATTACAATTAATTATAATTACAATTAATTATAATTAAATATCAATTGGACTTAAATAAGATCCAATATCTCATATTGGTCTTTATTTAATAAATATCTTATAATCAAGTCTAACTTGACTAAGCACCTATTCTCTCTTCAATTCATTCTTTGTGAATGACCCATTAGGTTCTTATATATGTCTTGATAACAGATACAGATTACGTCGTCAAATCTTATTTAATTTATTTTTAATTCTTTAATTAAATAACTTATATTTGTATATTTAGATTAATATCTAGTAACACATTATAACTACCCAAATATTTAAGAATGTCAAAGTGTTTTGACTATCATTTCTGTGCATTTTTCTTTATAATTTAATTATTTCATCATACAATGTTTCAATTAGATATAAAGCAGAGAAATAATGTCTATTCTATTTAAGTTTAATTATATTAGTTTTCCACCTTTAGTAATTGATTCTACTAATAACATTTGTAAACTATTTTATAATACCATTTCACCTTGGTCAAAGATTTCCTGAATTAATACCAATCGAAAATAGTGAAACATTATCCCTAATCACTTTCAAGTAATGAACCTATATTAACCACTTAACTACTTCCATATAATTCATGTTATATTTATTGATTATCGATTAAGCTACCTTTGACTATAATATATCATAAATAATATCAAAAGATAACAATCCTATATACGATATTTTTATTCAAATGAAATTCTCATATAAGATCAGTTAAGTGAATTAATTATCTAATGAGCACTCACAAATTTGTTTAGTATCTTCATTCTTTAATTTATGGGATTGACTATTTTTTTATAAGGAAGAAACATAACGCGAATTAGTCTTTTTACGCTCTATTAATATTTATTCTCAATAAAACAATGACTAAGAATAATTTAGAAATAATATATAAATGTAATATAAATTTTATTATTATAATTTCATCATAATTTCATTTATTTAAAATAGAGATGACAATGGGCAATGGGTCAACCAATAGGTCTGCCAAGGTGTAGATCAATCTGAGATTCAATTCTTCTAAGCAAAACGACAGAAGAGTTGAGTATCAAATAAACTTAAGATTAAGTAGGTTAATTCCGAATTCAATTTTAAAAAAGACGTTATTTTATATTTCTATTTTGTTAAAAAAAATTGACAATACTAACACATTGGTTGGGCAAGTGACATCCTTACTTAATCAATTGATTGACTAAAATAATATATAAACCAACATTGTCATCTCTACTAAGAATCCTGTCTGGCACCATTTGACCACCTCTACTGAGAGATATGGGTTCTCGAATTTGCCGAAGCTGTGGGTTAAATCATAGCCATGCACATAAAGAACGTGGCAGCTTGTAAGTTATGGCTAGACAGAGCGATTGGTTGTGGTTGCACCGAACATTTAAGGCATTTAATTTTCGAGGGGACCATTTTGTTTTTCATCTTCCAAAATATACCATAATGTAAAAGATATATCAATGAGATTTATTTTCTAATGATTTTTTAATTCACTAAAGGTATAAAAAAATTTCACATGAACTCATAATTCAAAATTTTCAACTTAGTCTTTTTTTTTAATTTTACAAAGTGACTGTTTCAATTATTCAAATATAATGCAAATTGTTAGAGTATCTTATATTGACTAAATATAAAAATATTAAAGAGTTTATAAATGATAAGGGTCAACTATTCAAATAACTAATTCTAGTCATTTTAGCAATGATTGACTTAAGCCTAATTCTTGTTAACGGGTTCTACACTTTACCCATATTAAAAATTTTAATATGGTATCAAAGCAGGTTTGATCCGGATTATTAATTTTCCGGTTGTCCGCCTGGATATCCAGTGCTAACTGCTCGGTCCGATTACCAATGCATTTATTTCAAATTATCAACTAGATGTTCAGTAACAGTTACACTTAAGGGGGAGTGTTAGAGTATCTTATATTGACTAAACATGAAAAAGTTAAAGAGTTTATAAGTGATAAGGGTCATAATTCAAATGACTAGTTTTAGCCATTTTGGCAATGGTTGACTCAAGCTCAATTCTTGTTAATGAACTCTATATTCTACCCATATTAAAAATTCGAATATGATTTCAGAGCAGGTTTAGTCTGAATTATTAATTTTTTGGTTGTCCGTCTGAATGTTCAGTCCCAGCGGCCCGGTCCGGTTATCACTGCGTTTATTATAAGTTATCAACTAGATGTTTAGTCTAAGTTGCACTTGAGGGGGAGTGTTAGAGTATCTCTTTTTTTTTTAATACAAAGGAAAACTAAAACAATTTACAACATTCGATGACGATATAAAGTCCCCTGTGAGTCCTGCTGAATAATCTCAATACACTCCGGTGGAATATCGTGTAACATGCTGGTATCAGGGTAAGCTCTCATCGCTAAATTTGGCATCTTGTCAGCACACCGATTCCCTTCCCTATATACATGCTGTAGCTGGATGTCCCAAGCTCAGCGCAATATCTCACGTAAGTCCCTGACCAAAGAAAAACCTTCAAAATCCATTAGTTCAGAAGAAGAGAGGATGTTAATCACCTCTAAAGAATCAACTTCGAGCACCACACGTCTATATTCAAGATCCCACGCGTATAGGCTTCCCAAAGTTCGGCAGTCTAAGGTGAACTCAAGCCAATGTGCTGCAAAAATCCCCTACACCGGTGTTCAGCACTGTCCCTGATTAAGCCCCCTGCTGTAGCTATGCCGTACCCAGTCCTAACCGCTCCATATGTATTTAATTAGAGTATCTCATATTGACTAAACATGAAAATATTAAAGAGTTTATAAGTGGTAAAGTTCAACTATCCAAATAACTAGTCCTAGTCATTTTAACAATAATTGATCCAAACCTAATTCTTATTAATAGGCTCTATGCTCTACTTATATTAAAAATTCTAATACAAATTTCAATCAAGTCAGTCAATCGAACTTTATATCAAGTCGGAATTAAACTTTTTACCATCCCATAACAAGATCAATATAAGCCATTAGAACACGGATCTTATTGTTTACACTTTCTAGCTAGCTCGAGAATGGAATCATTACATACATGCACGATGGACAAAGGGTTTCCAATAATTTAGTGTTAAATAGTAGAAGGATAACCCACCAAGCACAAGATTAGTGGAGAGGTGCTGTATAACCAAACACATCATCCTTGTTGGAATGCAAAGTTCATTGATCCACAAAAGAGATGACAAGTTTATTCTGACTCAAAGTTAATAAATTAGATTTAGATTAACCGAACACGAATCTTGACCCAACCTTTTATGTTAAAATAACATCATCAAAACGAGTCAAGATACCTTAAAACCCGAATTAGGCAATTTAAACCGAACTCGACTCATTGTAATCCCTACACGAGAAGGTATTCCTTTGGTTTCCTTACCATCTCTTAAGCATCACATAGTTGTTGAGATGACCTGAAAGCACCATATTCGAACAACCTTATTCTTCTGTGTTTGTCCCTTTGATTTGTCTCCGGACACAAAATGTCTTATCACATTAGATATCATATAATCTGTGGATTGGAACATTATTTAATAATTCATAATTTCATTACATCATTTAACCTTTTTTTTATGAATTCATATATAATGTACAACAATAGATTAAAATTAATTTTGATAAAATCATGATCTACAATTTTTTTTGAAATTTCATGATCTACAATTTTGCTTGTGATTTAATCGTATATTTACAAAATAAAACGGAATTATTCGGGAATAAATACTTCGATAATAAATTTCAATGGTTAAAAATCTCAACTGATTCAACCATAAAAATCTTAAATTATGTGAATTTTTTGTTCAATTTTTAAATTTTCAACTTGATTTGTTTTAGTAACTTTTTATTATTAAAAATCGAGTGGTTTATTAATTAATTGATTAATTTTTATAAAAAAATAAATTCTAATAAACTAAAACAAATTAATTAGTTCTTATTTAAAAATATTTTTGTTAATTAAATATCAAATTCTTCGATAGATATGTGACAAATTTTTTAATAATATTTCAAATTCTTTAATTTTATTCAATCTTTATCCGATTTAAAATCATGATCTACAATTTTGCATGTGATATAATCGTATATTTACAAAATAAATGATTAATAATCTCAATCGATTGAATCATAAAAATCTTAAATTATCTAAGTTTTTGGTTCGATTTTTAAATTTTCAGTTCGATTTATTTTAATAGCTTTGCATTATTAAAAATCGATCAGTGTATTAATTAATCAATCAATTTTTATAAAATAATAAGTTCTTATAAACTAAAATAAATGAATTAATTATTATTTAACAATAATTTTTGTCAATTAAACATTAAATTGTATAGACAAAATTTTTAATTATATTTCAAATTCTTTAATTTTGTTCAATCTTTATCCTATTTTATGACCATCTAATACCGATTAAATCTTCTAAACCTTAAATCTCTTTTATCCGTTTTTTTAAAAGATAAATATTAAATGAGTTAATGCTTATTTTAAATTAAATTTCTTGGATTAGTCCTAACTCTTAACTGACAATTGGAATCAAAATTAGCCTTTAGATGCCATGAAAGTGACTGATGCATAATGTCTAATTATAAAATAATTAAACACCTAATAAATTTTCTTTTCCTAAAGAAAATTTTAAAAATATGAAAAGAAATGCCAGTCAACGGCAGTCTTTTATTATTATTATTATTTTCTTGGATGCATGAACATGCACTATAGTTGACTTTGTGTGCTGTCTCTTTTGATTATCTGTGATATTAAAAAAGAAAAAGAAGAAGAGTATATATGTTAGTTAGTTAACTAACTAACATTTAGTTAGCAAAAATAACTAAATGTTAAGTTTTACGTTAATGTGGATGATGCGGCTGAGTCACCTTTTATCATAGGCTGCTACATATTATATTTATATCATGTACAAATTGTATTATTTAATAAATTAAAAATATCAAATGTTTTAAAATGTTTATAAAATAAAATATACGAAGAGTTGTATAATTATTTTATATTTTTAATTTATTAAATAATAAAATGCATACGTGTCACAAATATAACACTTAACATTCATATGATAAAATACTAATACGAGATGACAGTGGCGGAGGCAGCGGGGGACAAGCGCCCGCTTGAGCCCCGGCTTCTGCAACCACCAGCCAGCCTGCCTGTCACCACCGGCCGCCACCCAGCCCACCCCACGCCCGCATCTCCGACTGACTCCTTATCTTCTCGGCACTGCTGCCGCCCCAGTCGCCACCATCTGAATCTCCATTCGCCCCAGTCGCTACCATCTGAATCTCCATCTGCCGTTCTTCACTTCTTCTGCCAACAGCCTCACAGTCGACTGCACTGCTTCCTTGACCTTGAGCATCAGCCTCGGCTTCAGGATATTCCTGGCTCCGCCCCTGCGAGATGACTCGCTACATTATATATATTAATCGAGACTTGAAAATAAGACTTTTTTTTGTAAAAAGTTAAAATATTTTATTACAATTTTTTAAAGTTTAAATTATACAATCAACCCTTATTTTAATCAAATATATTAAAATCAAGATTGAACTACTCAATACAAGGATCACAACCGAACCTAGGTCATTGTCTTTCCTAAGCCGAAACAAGAACAAGAACATGGTTGATGTAATAACATAGACAAAGGAGTAAACTTCCTCCCCCGTTCGGTAATAAAAAGGTAACAAGCATTGTAGGTAGCCCGTTTAACCTCACTTTACATGTTTACCTCGTGCGTTTACATGGGTCAAACGGAGTTGGTTGCTATCGGTTGTGTGAATGGTATAACGCCGATAAAAATATTGTTCCTTGTTGGTCGGTTCTATTTAATCTCATTAATTATAAAAAAATTAATTTAAATATCTTAAAATTAGTAAATTAAATTATAGTATTTGTTGGTCAGTTCTATTTAATTTCATTAATTATATAAAAATGATTTAAAATATTTTAAAATTAATAAATAAATGATATCAAATAGAATCTACCAACAAACACTATATTTATAAATTTGAGTTTGACGTGTCTCTGCGAAATTTTAACTGAGTTATTGTTGTTATAAATTAAGCTTAATTTCAAATTCTAATTTAATTTTTTCACTCATATCTTAAAGATTTTTCAATTTAATTTATTGTTATTATAATTAATTTATGAAAATAAAGATAATATTTTAATTTAAATTTAATTTAAAATTAGTAAATAAAGTTAAATTAACTAAATTTTAAATCAATTCAATCTAATCTAAATTAAAAATTAACTATTTTTTTATCTTTTAAAATTATTGAAAAATCACTTTCTAATTTTTTTAGAAAACTTTTTATTTTAAATTTTATTTAAAAAATAGCGACAAAATACACGGAACAATATAAACGTATATACAGTTGTATCACTCAAATATTATACAATGATTTAACTAAATTCTAAAACTCGAACTGAACTAATTAAATATTATTAAAATTAATAATATATTAAGTCAAATTTAATTAATTATAATTGAATTTAAGAGGTGAGTTAAATTGCTATATTAATAATATTTGATATTTATATTATTTATGTTTGTTATCATTCTTTAATCAAAACTTTTTAAATTATTTTTCATAATTTAAAACAATTAAAAATTTGATATTTAAAAACTCAAATTCTAACATTAACTTTCTGTTCTGCCTTATAATTCTACTGTATAAATATATAAATAAGATTTAATATAACTTTATAATAACTTTTAAAAAAACGTCTTATCCCCACGACAGATTCTGTTGAACGTAATGATCTGTCGAGGTGTCCTCCTTCTACGTCACTTTCTGTTTACTCTTCTCAATTTTAACCCACGAAGTCATCTCTCTCCCTCCAACACATCTCCTCTTTATATTAATCACAATATATATAATTAAACAAGTAGATAAAGTGAAATTACACAAGCGCCAAATTCGACTCTTCTTCTCCTATATAAACCCTGCCATGGAAGCTCCTTTAAAACATACCAAACCCTCTCTTTATACCCTTTCATTGTTCAGAGCAAAGAAAGAACACAAAAATGCCTTGTGCTTCTACTACAACTATCGTCTCCAAATGCACCATATACCCACATCAGAAATCCGCCATTAAAACCCTCAAGCTCTCTGTTTCTGACCTTCCTATGCTCTCTTGCCAATACATCCAAAAGGGTGTTCTTCTTTCTTATCCACCTTACTCCATCAAAGACCTCATCACATTTCTGAAACATTCTCTCTCTATCACTCTCACCCACTTCCCTCCCCTCGCTGGCCGACTCGTCACCGACCAAAACGGCCACATTCACATATGCTGCAACGATGCCGGCGTTGAGTTCATACAAGCCAAAGCAGTACACTTGCTTGTTAACAGCATTCTGTCACCTCTTGATGTTCCTAACTGTTTTAAGGAGTTCTTCACTTTCGACAAGACCCTCAGCTACTCCGGCCACTCCAAACCTCTGCTTGCGGTCCAAGTCACGGAGCTCGCTGACGGCATCTTCATTGGATGCACGGTGAACCACGCAGTCATGGACGGCACGTCGCTTTGGCATTTCTTTAACACTTTCGCCGAGTTTTGCAAAGGCGTCAAGAAAATTTCCAACTCGCCAGATTTCTCCAGGACCACCGTGTTCAATTCTCCGGCCGTGCTCAGTTTCCCCCCAGGCGGACCCAAGGTCACTTTCTCCGGCAACGAGCCTTTGCGCGAGAGGATCTTCCATTTTAGCAGAGAATCGATACAGAAGCTTAAGCTCAGAGCTAACCATAACTTGACAAGCGAGATATTGGGTAACGGTTACAGTAACGGTAACTGTAATAACGGCAACACTAACGGAAAACACGTAACGGCAGAAGTCTCGTCGTTTCAATCCCTCTGTGCACAACTCTGGCGTTCAGTGACACGTGTAAGAAATCTCCATTTTTCCAAAACGACCACGTTCCGGATGGCGGTGAACTGCCGCCACCGTTTGAAGTCGCGGCTCGACCCCTACTACTTCGGGAACGCAATTCAGAGCATCCCGACAGTAGCTTCTGCCGGGGAGCTGCTCTCCAGGGACCTGAGCTACGGGGCGGAGCTACTGCACCGAAACGTCGTCGCACACGACGACAGTGCTGTGAGGAAGGGAATAGCGAGTTGGGAGAGAGAGCCGAGGTTGTTTCCGCTAGGAAACTCCGACGGAGCATCAATCACGATGGGTAGCTCTCCGAGATTTCCGATGTACGACAACGATTTCGGGTGGGGCCGACCATTGGCTGTGAGGAGTGGTGGGGCCAACAAATTTGACGGTAAGATCTCGGCTTTTCCCGGTAGAGATGGAGCAGGGAGCGTTGATCTTGAGGTTGTATTGGCGCCTGAGACCATGGAGGGGCTTGAATCGGACGGTGAATTTATGCAGTACGTATCAATAACCATGTGAGTGACCCGCATAGTAGTGAAAACTAAGAACGTGATGACTCGAGAAGTATTGAACGTGGTCGAACGTACAGTATCTACTTGTCCTAGCTCTGAAGGCGTTCACTGAGTTGATGTTGATGGATAGTATGAGGAATGCTTTGGACGGTCGTGATTTGCTTTTATAGCTTTTTCCTGATTAGATACATCCAAAGTAATTCGTATCTTTTGAGGATAAGCTTTGAATTTCCCACGTGGTAAAATTAAAGCATGGGATATTTATACTACTTAAAGTGTGCAAGGCTTATATACTGTTAGATCTTTTCAGACTCGCTCTACAATGAAACTTTAATTAAGTATTGATGATGATGACAATATAAAATTTTTAATTATATTATAACTTGTGATTATGATCGAGATTATCAGGTTCAGGTTTAATATGCAACTATGTGTAATCATAATTTCGAGTTTTCAACTCGTCATGGATCGAATTCAATTTAAAATTCAATCAAACTTGAATTGTACCCCTCAAAATTAGACATGAGCTCGACTATCTTAATTATGAGCAGCTTGTTTCCGACTCGGACTGAACTAAAATGTCAACTTCCTATGGAAGCAAAAATGTGTATGAACTCACATAAATGCAGTGGTTTTGAGCAAAGCTCAGCAAGAAGAGATATTCATTCACTTCACAGGACTTGGTTCACTGGATTCATAATTTTAACTACACAACTGACCATAGCTTGTGGTCCAAACAATACATACAAGGAATGACTTGATGAACATGTCAAACAATCAAGTACCTAAACCTCTCCGCAACGGCCTTTGCGGCCCTATCGGGTCTAGAACAACCGGCAAACCTGAACAATCTTTTTGTCTGATATTGTGGTTCTCTACTAATTTTTGTTTAATCATGAATAGTGAACTTGTGGAGATGGGAAAATACGTTTTACCAGCCATTGAATTGGTCTAAGAAACTGAGCTCTCTTCTTCCGCCAGAACCAAATTGCAGCATTGTAATGCTCATTGCGTATTTTCTTAGTTGCGGCCCTCCAATCGTACTGTTCCATTTCTGTTCGTGCTGCTTTACCGACTGTTTCTCTCAATTCACGGTCGTTCAACAAAGGTTCAAGCTTGGCCAAGCAATCTTCAAGATCTCCAGGATTGAAGAGAAAGCCAGTTTTTCCCTCCTGCTCTGGGGGAATGATATCTGGGATTCCACCAGCACGAGCTCCCACCACAGGAATCCCGGAAGACATTGCCTCCAAGACGACAAGTCCAAGCGTCTCCGATTCGGAAGGCATCACAAAGACATCTCCACTAGCATATGCTTGCGAAAGCACTTCTCCTCCCAGCATCCCAGTGAAAACTGCAGGCGTTCCGGTGAACATTTTCTCTAGCTCCACCCTGCCAAGAGAGAAGGCATTCCTCAGGTCAAACGAAGAAAATATGCTTCTCAGAACTATTTGCGATTGTCATTACCTATAAGGCCCATCTCCAATGAAGGCAATTCTTGCTTCAGGAAGTCTATCCATGACACTGCCAAACCAAGTTCACCAATGGTTTCACTTTGTAAAGAATCCAATGCACGAGCATAAACACAAGAGGTATTCACAAAATAAAACACAATTCAAGGTGAGAATCTTGCTTTAGGCGTGATCAAATTTCACCAATATGGTTACTGGTGTTTCGTAGTTCTGAATGTACGAGTGTGTACGAGATGGACACATAGAAAGAGAAAAAAGAAGAGAACATCAAGTTGTTACCTTTTGAGAAAATCCAAACTCTTCTCAACTCCCAACCGGCCAACATGAACTATCAATGGTTTATCAGGTTCACCATTGCTGTTTAGACCAAAAACAGAACTCTGAGATGTTTCTCATGAATCTTTAACAAAATTTACAGAGAATAAATGAATTGACCTCACCTCAATCTCATTCTCATTTCATGACAGCGATAACGAGGGTGGAAGCTTTCAGAATCAACACCCTTATTCCAAAGACGGATTTTATTAGCTGGAGAAAAGAAAAGAACGAACAAACAAAAAGCCAGCCATTTAACTTGGTGTTCAACAATGGAAAAAGAAAAGGCAACATCTTAAAGTGTGATAATTTGGCAAAAGATCATGTAAGGATGCAATCACCATTGTTAACTAAAATCCCAGAGAGAAACTCTTTTAAATGTAGATAAGCAAAAAGAACTCATTACAAAAGCTTAAAGTGGAAAGTGACAATGAATGGGGTGTCTCCATTTACCTGCTGTTACTCTAGCAGCTTCAAGATCCTTTGCAATGGCGGCTGACGGCACAAGCGTTAAATCAGCTGCTCTATGAAGGAATTCTGATAGGAAAAAGAGACACTATTGAGATTATCAATATCAAGACATTTGTGATCGTGATGGGCTTAAAAAGAAAGGAAATGGGGCTTCATACTTATAACCAACCACATTGGCTTCACCAGCCAACTAAATGTGTATCTTGGGATGTACCTGCAAACCAAATCAAGAATCAATCTCAGGTATAAAATCTTGTCATATACAATAAAGAAGCACAAAGAAGGGACATAAACTAGTGCCAGCACACTATTTCAGAAGAGCATAGATACAAGAAGACTTACACAGGGACGTGGGTGTGATAAGACATAACTATGGGGACGCACAGTAACTTTGCTATAGCCAGTGCACCAAAAACCTGGAGCAGAGATTGCAGACAGTGAGTTATTCTTCCCACTAGTCATCGATTCTCAAGTTCTTCAAATGCAAAACTTACCATTATTCCAGGAGAAGATGCATGAATTATATCAGGCTTAAATCGTGCCACCTCTGAAATTATCCTCGGACTAAGTGCTAAAGAAAGAGGCACCTTTTGATACCAGGGGCACGGGAAGCTGCAAAAGAAGGGACTTTGTGAGAAACATAAAAGGAACTTGCAATATAGGTTTAACACGTCACAGATTTTTGTATCATACTGATACATCAATAAAAAAGAAAGGATTAAAGAATTCTAACAACTAATTAAGCAGGAAAAGTAACAAGAAACCCAGTTCTATGAATAGTTTAACCAGAAGTTCCAACTACTATAGACATTGAGATAATAACTCCCATGTGCCTCAAGACGAGCTAGAGACGAGCTAGAGGTTTACTCCTATTAACAAGTCCATTTAAATCATGTTATGACGAATTTAAACTTAGGGATTAAGAGAACAACCTCCTTGAGCCAATCAGCTTTGCTCCATAAAACTCCCGAGGCACTCCTTCATGTGTTGTTACAACCATCACCTGTTTCACGGTTAGGAAGCCGCATAATTAGTCCATCAATGTGAAAATGATTATACCAAAAAGGCAAAGTAATGTCCATTACAACCACCTCATATTCTGTCAAAACCTCAATCAGGTAGAGATCTTCAGATGCTAAAAATATCAAAGCTATGGACATGCATCTCCAATTCAAAAAAGAAAATAGAGATTACCTCATCCCCCATTTCACGCAAGTACTTTATAAAGTTTTGGAATCGATTTTTGTACCCGGACACATATCTGCAGAGAGCAAAGAAGCCAATGTCATTCAATACCCAAATTCAAGTAGAAAGAATATCAACACTCATAATTCCTGATTCTGTCTGCTATATCAATGGAGCACTCAACGACCGGAATTCATCAAAAGGACCTAACATAGGCAAAACTCAATCTACAGACATTGAATGCTCGAGTGTGATAAAAAGTAAATCAGCTGTTCACATTCCAAAATAACATAGAATCAAATTAGCAACAAGTTCAGTAAAAAAATGTGTTTAATTACAGAACAAAACAGAAAGTGCGCAAGACTAAAAAATGCAGAAAATGAAGACAAACTATTTTAATTGATTTCTTTGAGTTTGAATCAACCAGTAAGATCCTAAGGACTGCAAGTGCTAGTGGGACTTGGGAAACCAAAGTTCCAACTTCCCTCTTTTTGTCACAACCCAGAAGTCAACGATCACGACAGAGCATAACATCAAAACCGAAGACAAACAAGAACACAAAATCCAAAAAGAAAAACAGGAAAATGAAGACTCACGCAAAAGGAGAAGGCTCGACAAAGAGGGCAATGCGCCGAGGCCTGGAAGTGGTCTCCAAATCGAGCAAAGGAGGATGGTTATCTTCCTCTTCTTCTTTAAACTCTCTAACAGTCATGTTGTTAGCACCTGTAGCTTCACAAAGGTAGCTTCTTTTGTACCTTTCACTTATTTTCAAGCTCTCAGATTCTGTAAAGCGAGGTCCTTTACAAATAAGACAAACGGGTTTTGCTCTAAAAGCACCAAAACTTGAGAATCTAATTGAGAATGGAGGTGGGAAAGAGGAAAAAGAAGAACTTGAAGAAGAAGTGGAGGAAGACAGCGAAGAAGGAGACAGAGTGGGATTTATAAAGAGAGAAGATGATGCTGTCATGATGAGGAAGCGTGTGTGTTGTACAGAAAGTGAATCGTGTTAGCAAGCCAGAAAAGAGAGATTGGTTATGCCTTCCTGATTGGGAATCCATTAAGTAAAATAAGCATAAAAATGAATATTCTCTCAAAGATGGGACCTTGAGCTTGAAGAGAGAATCAGAATGAGTGATTGTAGGCATATGCTTCTAATCTCGAGAGGTAATTTTCTATCTTGAGCTGGACATGGACGTTATTGTTTTGGCTTATGATTACGTCTTCCCTACACTTCCCTTATAAGATGCGACAATCAAAATGTCAATCCAACTATTTTTAATTTTTATTTAACAATAATAATAACTAATAATTATTAAATAATTAATTATATTTAAATAATTTAACAAATCAATTAAAATCGAAATCAACAAATCAAGTTGAAAATAAACATTTAAGTTATATTTAAATAATTATCTTTTTACTTTTTTATAATAATAAAATTATTATTTTCTTTAAAGTTTCTATTAAATAATTAAACTGATAATTTAAAATAACTATAATAAATTGAACTTTATTTAAACCAATAATTTAAAATAACTATAATAAATTATTATTTTGAATCAAGGTTTAGTTAGTTCAAAGTAAAGTTTAAGAATTAAGTAGGTATGTTAATAACATTTGATTGATTCATGTGTCATATTTATGTCACATTTTTTTACGCACTTTAGGGGTGGTCGAGTTGGAGTAGGAGGCATAAGGTCAAAAGATCCTGTGTTCGAATCTTCCTAACTACACTTTCTCGATTGAGCTTGTCGTATAGGGCTTGTCTAGTGCGAAGTACCCAGTTGACGTGATTTGTAGGCTATTGCGTCAATCCAAAGGTTTAGTCAGTATGCATCCAAATGATAGCAACTTCGAGTTCCTCCATTAAAAAATAACATTTTTTACTATTATTTTTTAACAAAAGTCAAATAAATTTTTTTGAAAGAAATAAAAATTATAAGAAAATTTTAAATTTTTTTAAATTGCTTAGATAATAAGAGAGATCGATGTTTTTATCTTATCTTTAAATATTTAAAATTCAAGTCACTTTACAATAAAAAAATTCTAACGTTAATTTAAGTCAAATTCGTTATAAAGAGGTAATTTGAATGACATGCAAAAAATACATTCATAAGCATCATTTCATATGCTTTAGTATATGCTTTTTCTAGATTAATATGTTGACTTAAGGAACTCATCAATCTTATGCTGATTGGTATATATATACTATGAGTGTTATAGAGGATCTAATAAGAGGAATGGAAATGATTGACACGGGAGCTCCTCTAAGTGTTCCAATCAATGGGGCCATGTTAGGAAAAATTTTAACGTGCTTGGAGAACCTATTGATGAGTTAGGTCCTGTAGATACTCGCACATCTATTATTCATATATCTGCGCTTGCCTTTATATAGTTAGATACAAAATTATTTATTTTTGAAACAGGAATTATAGCCCCTTACTGTTGTGGAGGAGCAATTGGATTGTTCGGAGGAGCTAGAGTGGGTACAGTAGTCTTAATTATAGAATTAATCAACAACATTGCGAAAGCTCATAGGGGTGTATTCATATTTGGAGGATTAGTTGAATGTACTCGTGAAGGAAATGATCTTTACATGGAAATAAAAGATTTTGGGGTAATTAATGAAGAAAATATCACATAATCAAAAGTGGCTCTAGTCTATGGTCAGATGAATGA
>JAOTAY010000004.1:33340709-33356339 GCA_025629805.1 Erythroxylum baracoense
TAATTAATTAGTTACAATATAAGTAATTAAAATATAATTATTCATTAATTAAAATATTGTAATTAATTAATTAATTAAAATATAATTAATTAATTAAAATATAATTAATTACAATACAATTAATTAAAATATTATTATTTATTAATTAATTAAAATATAATTAATTAGTTTCAATATAAGTAATTAAAATATAATTCATTCATTAATTAAAATATTGTAATTAATTAATTAAAATATAATTGATTAACTACAATATAATTAATTAGCTACAATATAATTAATTAAAATTAATTACAATATTTTAAGTAATCAACATATTGTAATTAATTAATTACACTATAATTAATTAAATTATAATTAGTTAATTAATTAATTATAATATAATAAAATTTTAATTCTCAATATTTTTTACAAACCAACAACTGTCAATGATAATGGTAATTATTCTTTCCTTTTAACCAACCATCATAATTATAATGATAATATCTATTCTCATTCCTCACTATATTCATTCTTATTCCTATTACCATTCCCCTATGCGAACCAACCGTCCCCTGAAGTTTCATAGGGTCTTTCTGTTCAGGTGCAAGTAGTCCGCATCTTCACAAACATGTTTATTTCACCGAGTCTCTCTCCGAGACAATGCTTAGATCGTTACACCTTTCGTGCGGTTCAGAACTTACCCGACAAAAAATTTGCAATTAAGTTACTCAAGTTCAAGGATGACAATAAGTCAATCCGATCAACATTTTTAAAATAAAAAATGTAAAAAAATTAATTGGACCTGAATATGAGTCGAAACCTAAATCAATCTAAGACTCAAGCTTTTTAAGTAAAACAATGTTGTTTTGTTTAAAAAAGTTAAATCTCGAGTTGATCTAAAACTGACCGGAGTGCGATTAAAAACAATTATCACCCCTATTTGAGTTTGGTCTTAATGTCACAATAATACGTCAGTTTTTTAAAATTCTTCCTCATCTGATATTATTTTAGTCTTGAATTTTTTAAATTTACAGACCAAAATAACATACAAATCGAACTTTTGATCGTACTCATAGAAAAGAAGGAAAAGGCCATGCAAAGTTTGAAGTAATGAGATAGGAACTTATGTTAAGCAGCCAAATGCTTGGAGCAGCAGTGAACAAGTTATGAACATCTAACTCTAGAGTCTAGGCTCCTCCAAGCTCATTCCTCGGATTGAATGACAACGTTGGGCTTTCAGAACCAACTCCAATAAAAAATCCTTAAAAATGGTTATCTTAACCTTGTCCAAACCCCAAAAATTTTTCAGTGTTTCGACTCAGAAAAGTGTACAGCACCAGAAAGATGAGAGCTTTCCCAGACTTCAATGCCCTCAACACTTTCTCTGCTAACAAACAACCTATCACCACCACCTTCAATCTTCCTTATAATCCCTCGCTCTGAATCCTCCAATTTATCCACAAAGTTCCTCCTGAACATTCCCCCTTCAATTCTCTTCTCTCCTTCTTCTTCTTCAACTCTTGACCACACCTCTAATGATCCATCTCTTCCTACAAAAACTTGCCCTCTGTAACAATGGAGGACACTGCTACTCCCACCTCCAGCATATCTCAAACTTGGGTTTTTATCTTCCAGATATACCCATGGATCATCACTCAATTTACGTAAATCAGCCACTGCTAGGTCACCGGACTTTGAGCAGATCTTAAACAAGGTCGACTGCACAGGGTCCACGTCGACGTCAGCGAACGAGTCCCCGAACCGGCTGCTCCGGCCCGAACCCGGTTCGTTGGTCTCCCAAACCACTGAACCGGACCTAGGGTCCCAAATCCTGATGTATCCCGAGTACCCAAACGCCCCGCACGTCACCGCCGATCCGATGATGGTGCCGGTTTCCGGCAGCCATGTTAGCTTTCCGGAGACCATAGTCTTTGTCGCGCTTCCCGATTGTCTCCCTATCTCGGAGACAACCTGAAGCGTCGATTTATCAACCACTAAGATGCAATTTTCTCTGTGTGGACAATCAAATGATGCGAAAATTTTATCCGGCGAGTCGGCGATTGCGGGCACGCGCGCTTTGTAGATTCTCGGATCCGATGGATCGGTCCAGTGGACTGACCCGATGTGGCTAACGCGGGAGAAGTCGTAGAAATGGAGTCCGGCGGAGGAATCAGAGCCGACTGCTGCGACGTCCGGCCACACGCGACAGAGAGAGGTGATATCCTCGAGGTGAGTTCGGATCGTGCACGAGTGGCTTAGCGTCCAGTCGTACGAAGAAACCTGACCACCGTGAGCGATCCAGATGGATCCGTCTCCGGCGTCGGCGGTGAAGGCAGATGGCAGGCCGTCGGATGCGGGACGGATGGTGGCGACGACGGAGGCGTCGATGCCGGAGAGAGGAGGCGGCGACATGGCTGATCGAAGCTGCGATTCGATGCCGTAGTAGAGAGCCTCATCGGAGAGCTCTTGTTTGGAGAACCGTCGAGCGGTGGAGGGGAGGCGGTTGGAGCGGAGGAGAGAGAGGAGGACGGAGAAGATCTCCGGATCGCGGTCGATGAAGACGGGTTCGTTAGACGGTCGACTGGAGAGCGCGGCGAGGAGAGAGTCGGGGCCGCCGGACTGAAGCGTGGACACGGTGGTCTCGACGAGCTTCCCGCCAACATTAAGCTTGATGCGGTCGCGTGGAGTGGGGGTAGGGGGAGAATCGGAGAGTCCCTCGTCCATTTAGCTGTGGCGATGAGCTAACACTGGCTGAGGATGGTCCAAGTGCAGACCGCTACACTCATCGAAATGCCACAAATACCCTTTATCCCACGCAATAATAACCGGATATGGGTTTAGTAAATAGTTCTAAGCAGAGACCAACAGTCAAATACATAGCTCTAAGAAGTAGAAACCCAAACTTGCGGGGAAAGTGGTAAGGTTAAGACATTAAATGACACGTGTCAAGTTCTGTTTGGTAGTCTTCTTCATTTGACCTTTCCTTATAGTTAAAACCGACTACAGGGTCGGCCTATGGTTCAGACTAAAGTGTTTTTATTAATAAAAAACATAAATATGTAAACCAAAATAAATAAATAAAATAAAAATAGAAATAGAAATAAAGAATAATAAATAGTATATATTAAAATAATACAAGTAATAATAATAATAAATAAACATAAACATAGAGGATGATGATAACAATCATAAAAATAAATAAATATGTAAAATATAAATATAAATTAAGTAATACAACAAATATATAATAAGATAAAGAATAAAAATAAAATACGTAATTAAATACATAAACAAGAAAGAAAACAATTAAATAAAAAATAAAAAGTCATTGTAAGAAAATAATTAGGTTCAATAAGGAAATGTTTAAGCTAAATAATTAAGAGAGAAGTAATATATGTTAAATGTTTGATCTAAATATAAAATATAAGACTCAAAGAAAAATATTTAAAAAACTTATGGGAAAAGAAAAAATTTCTTTATATGAGACCTTTTACTCGTATTCTAATACGTCAAAGTTTTTTATTAAAAGTATCCTAACAAAGTCATATCATTCATGATCACCTCTTTCACAATTTTTTACGCTGATCACCCGACGTCCTAAGTCACTCTCACATCACAACATACCAACAAATTGAGAACGAAGGACTCAGGGATTAAATAGAGTAAACTGATTTAAGGATTTGTTTTTGGAGCGATGTTATTTTAGTTATGAGATTAAACGATGTCGTTTCATTAATCTTTATTCGTTGTGTTAATTTTAGCTGACGTGTATTAATAAAATCTAAATTTTTATAGAAGTAATCCAATATTGTATAAATCCAAAATCACAATATGCATTAATCTCAATTTGATTTATACTATCTAGCCACCATAGCTCATGAATATCGATTATTGTTGTGATAAAAATTTCCTAACATGAAAAAAAAATCTTTCTGGGATTTTGATTTGATCTTATTCAAGCCTTCTCTTTCGTTTCCTTCTTGTTTGGAACACGACCGTCTGTTCCTGCAAGCATAGCGTACTTGTCCTTCCTTGTCAGGTTAGTGCACTCAAACCCAAGAGTCCCACCAAGCACTCTCTGTATGTAGTTTGCTACTTCAATGGAGGATTTTCCACCTTTGCAAGTGAGCTCTTCAGGCAACTGGTTCAAGAATGTGATCTCGTAAGTCGGCATTGGATTCATGAACACGAAGTAAGGATCCAACAACTTGTGCCCACGAACGGAAGTTCCGTAAAAAACTGATTGCTTGGTGTTTATAGCAACTGGAACAATCCTATCAGTGAGTTCAGCGAAGAGAGCACTGAACCTCAACAAAAATGGCTCCCTGCAAGTTGTACCCTCTGGGCATATCACCAGGTCACCTTCCTCCAACAAACGTTTGATATTATCAGCGTCTTTCTCTCTTTCCCTGGACAAAGCAACCGCCTTAATCGGCGAGATGATCTCAGTGAATTTGCTTATACTGTACGTCACACAGCTGATTTTTCTTCCCAGAGCAACTGCTGTGACTACAGGATCAAGAACAGTCCGATGGTTGCAGACGAAGAGCACTCCACTTTGACCTTTCCTTGGAGGAGGTGGAGGAGTGCCTTTAACGATGAGTTTGATTCCGAGGACTTTGTAGTTGTATCTGGCAAGTCTCTCAGGCAATGGAATGTTAAGGTAGACCCTGAGAAGAGATAGGATTATACCGAATGGCATCCATAGGAAGGTCAAGAGAGCAACTAGTGGTGTAGGTCTTTGAACTAAGCGTCCTTCATGGAATATAACAGTGCTTAGAAGCTTGTTTCTTGGTAGGGGCTTGCACTTTGTTATGGGCACCATATATCCTTCCTGCAAATTAATCAACCATTCAAGCTGGTTGTTATTAAAAGAAATAACAAATAGAAAGGCTTACAAGCAATGAGATTCCAATTGCTAACTGAATTAAAGATCAAAAAACGTGTAGAAAGCAGAAATTGTTATACTTCTTAAATGTTAGGTTGGTTTCTATGGATTTGGTAGGTGTTTTCCTGTTTTTTCTCCCATAAGAAAGCCTTATAAATGAACCAATTACTTAAAGATGGTGGCATGGAGGATGAGGAAGGAAAGTTAGCTATGAGCATAAGAAACTGTACAAGTTGCCATAAACCTTCCCACCGAACATACAATAAATACGAAACTATAATTTGACAGTTGTAATCGTACTGACAGCTGATGAAAAAAATTCAGAAATTTGTATGAAGATGAACGTGTCAATGAAGAAGATGTAACAGAAGTTTTAACATCTCACCTTGCATATTGACACGAATTCCTGATCAGTTCCTGGATCTCCTAAGCCTAAATCTGGCAATTCCTTCCCAAATTCCTGCAAGATAACGTCTCTTTTATGTTCTCCAACAAGAATTCCAGGTTTTTTCACAAACCCTGTTGCTCTTCCTGATTTTGTGACCTCTAACTCGGTTCCAACAACCTTGTCAGCTCCTAAGAAGCTCTTCACAAACGGTTCAACCATCATTCTAGGATTAGCAGTAACTACATATCTCTTGCCAAACGAGTTGAACACTCTCCAAGTGTCTGGATGCACATCATCAGCAAAAAATCTAGGTAGAACAGACCTTGAGACAGTCTCAATGTCTTTTATTTTCAGTCCAGAGAAGGCAATGAAAACGAAAATCTGTATCGCCATTGCCTCTGATATAAACAAGTGCGTCACGTACACAAATGGGTAAGAAGCTAAAAGAAGTAGAGCTCTGAGGAGACTCCCAGCTTCAAGAGCCACGAGTAAGAAGTAAGGAAAAGAACTTCTTGACACGAGAAGAGTGCCATCTAAATCTGCAACCACCGTCTGATTTGCTCGTCCCTCGGTGCTACATTTAGTGATAGGTTGAAAATGGCAATGACCCTTCATGACCATAACACAAATTTTGATCAGAGAGTTGTTGTTAGTAGTTGCAATAAGCTATGCTGATGAGAAAAACAGAGAGAAGGAGACTCGAGGTTTATAGAAGAAGAGGAGACAGATGCATGGAAGTGACAATGTGCATGAATAAATAGAGAGAGCGTTATAATTATTACATGGTTGAGGTGTTCAACGGAGGAAAGGGGTAATTCTATGATCTTTTGACCTAAAATTACAATTTCTTCAACTAAGGGACTCTTCGAGATGACTTGTTTCAGCGATCAACAACCTCTACATCTTTACTATTTAGCAATTAAAGGGTTAGCAATTAAAGGGTAAACAAGAGTAAGAGACTTAAGGATCTTGGCTTGCAAGTTGCAATTAAGGGCGGTTGTGAGGAGTGGTCTTGAGTAGTTGGAAGTCGATAGCAATACCTACTTTTAGATACATTCAATTAGCCTACTTTTTTAGTGCTTTGATGGTCATTTTAACAAGCTCCTTGCTATTAATTACAAGAATTTAGTTTGATTTATTGCAATTTTTTAATAAGTGAAAAACACAAGGTTGAAGTTCTGTAAAATTTTTATTTTGTCACGGATACTGTTAAGAATTCTACATTAGACAAGTGTGAGTGCATTCAGTCATTTATAATAATATGCAAACATTCCTCTTAAGATAGCTTTTGAAGGTGAGTTAGGCTTTTCAACATAGTATCAGAGCCTATTTGTCTCGATAGTTTAGGGCGGTGCCCGGTTTTGTCTCTTTGCCTAATATACCCAACAGATGTCCAATCCTGCTTGGGGTTGAGGGGTTGTATCAAGAATCTCATGCCAGACAAGTATGTGCATTCAGCTATTTATAATAGTAAGCAAATATCCCCTTTTAAGCTAGCTTTTGGAGATAAGTTAGGCCTTTCAATAGTTGCTTCGAACTGAAATTTATAGTTGTTTATTAGAAAGCAACCAGGCAAGTTATTGCGATTTTCAAAATCCGATCACAACAAGAAAAATTAAATGCATAGCAAAGAAATTAACATAATAAATTTGTTAACGCAAATCGACCCTCACCCTCCTCTCTAGAATCAATTTCTTTTAGGTGCTTCCTTTCACTAGTATCTTAACTTTCAAAATTGTACATATTCTAAGATAATAGTCTTATACCAAATCAACTTCCTTATTATAAAAGATATTTCCAATAAATTAAAATACAGATAATGCCAATTTGTGCTCGATTTATTTGTTAGAGAGATCAAATAATACTTAGTTTTTATTAAATTTGTCTGTAGTAATTTTGGAAGTCGTTGCACTTATCATAATTAAGAATCCAAATTAATGGTACTTTTCTTAATCTTGTTATATTTCAAGGGGAAATTTCAATTTAATAATTGAATTTTCATCAAACATTAATATAAAATTTTATTAATAAAATTCATATTTACAAATTATATTTTGATAGATATTTTGTACATTGGACTTTTCCGACATGACTTTCACTGTATCGTTGTTGTTGTTGTTATATTTTAATAGATTGTTATAACAAATAAAATCCTTTAATTATAATAAGATGCATATTTTATATTTTTTAATTAAAATTCTATAAGGTACTAATTGATTTTTTAATAAAAATTAAAGGACTAATTTGAAATTTATAGATTTTGTTAATTCATTTGGTTTATGAAAAAAAAACATAGCTACTCTTTTTTTTCTTTATGATAAAATAATGCATAGTTGCATGTAAATGTCAAGAAAATATAAATATTATTATTGCTGAAACAAAGGAAAAGCAAAAGTAAGAACCACCGGCACTTGTGACTGACCAACCAAACATCCCACTTACACGAAATTGCTAAATGACAAAGTACTCAAAACCCCTATTTTCATGGGAGATTAAGACACGAAGCCAAGCTCATGTGCTATGTCAATGCGAGTTTTGCAAACATTAATTATAAAATTTTGCAAACATACACGAAATTGCTAAATGACAAAGCCATTTTTCAGATACATCCGCCCAAGAAAAGGGTATGTGAAATTTCTTTCGAACGGGAGATTAAGGCTTAGTTTGGAAGAACGGTGGTGGTTGATAACATGCTGAAATCAACCAACTGAAATAATAAATACTTATTCTCAATAAATTCTTATGTGTTTGAGATTGTTGTTTTAGTAACTGCTGAAACGTAAAAATAGATGTTTCGCAAGTGTGATTGCGATTACTGAAAAGAGATAAAATGACTAAAAAGTTCATTAATTTAATAAACTATTAATTGTTGTATAAATAATTAAAAAAGAAAAAACACGGAGACGAGCGAGGTGGCTGAGTGCCTAAGAGGACGAGAAATACGGAGAGCCAGAGAGAACGAAGAAGACGATATGTTGGACTTGCTTTCTATTAGTTGAGGTATAATGGACAGAATAATTCTCAGAAGGTTATTAATGAAAAGTAGAATTTCTACTGTAGAAGCACTTTTTTACTGCAACCTTCTTTCTATTTGTCAATTTTTGCAGTAACACCACATTTTCTTTTAGCCTCCGATTGTTCACCTACAGATATAAACATGTGACCTCATTTAAAAATTACGGTAGATAAATACTCATCCTTACTGCATCGTAGATCCAAAAGCAGCTTAAGACACGAAACCAAGCTCATGTGCTATGTCAATGCGAGTTTGGCAAACATTCATTATGAAATTTTGAGGATTAAATGCCTGTTTGGTGAGGAAAAGATAAAATTGCATATTCCGGAGATAAGGTATATACATCAATGTTGATACGAAGGTTATTAATGAATGGATGTGACTTTGGAAAATTTGAGGCCTTCCAAAACTAAAAATAATGCCACAATTAGCATGTGATATATCCAAACTTGACGGAAGTTTGGGATTTCATTAGATAGGGTTAATGTTTTAAAAAATGTATCAAAAGTTAAACTGATAAGATAAAAGATTTAAGGTTTAAAAGGTTCATTATGTAATGGATTGTCATAAAGTCAGTTAAACATTGAATAAAATTAAAAATTTTGAGATGTGAATAAAGGAAAATATCCTTACTGATCTCGATTGAGCATGTCGTACAAAGCTTGCTTAGTGCGGAGTACCTAGTTGGCGTAATTTACAAACTATTGTTTCAATTCAGAGGTTTACTTAACGTGCATCTAAAAGATAGCGGCTGCGGATTCATCCGTTCCCAAAAAAAAGAGAATGTCCTTACCGAAGAATTTTAAATTTAATTGAAAAAGGAGCATGTTAAATGAAAATTAATTGATTTATTTTAATTTATAAAATTAATTGATTTACAAAACTAACCGATTAATGAATAAATTGATTAGTTTTTAACAATAAGAGTTATTAAAATAAATCAAAATTAAAAATTAAACCGAAAGTCAATCGGTTCAAGTTTTTCACGGTTAAACCGACCGAATTGATTTGTTTTTTTTAATCATTAGTTAGAGTTCAATTAATTTAGTTTAATAAATATTTTTTAATAGTATCAAATATTAAAATTTAATTTAAATTTTAAAATAAATGCTAGGAATTAAATTATACCTTTACTTTAAATTTTTGTTTGTCACCCTCTATTATGTTATTAATATTTTGTTTCTATTATCTATTTTTTAGTTTTTTATTCTTAATTTCATAATATTTGAAAACTATAAGAATTGGTTTTATTTTATTTTATTTATTTTATAATTTGATGTTATTATTAACTAAATAAATATTATTAAAATTATTTGAAATTAGTTAATAATTATTATTGCAAATATAACTAAATTATTTATTTTTTATAATCAACTTGTATTTTAAATTTTAAAACAAAGTTTATTTTGAAAAAATATAAATATTGTTTTGATTATTATTTAATAATCAAAAGTTTCCAAGAAGTAGATATTGACTTGAACCAAAACCCTCCTTGCTAAGCTAAAGCTAACTTGAAAGCAACCAAAACGAAACTCGGATTTAACTACATAGTTTAACACTAAATAGCTTGCCCTCAGCAACTACTCAGAGAATATTTAAAGCAAAAAAAAAAAAAGAGCGTTATGCAAGATTTAATCCTACAAATTTCACGTACCAAAGTTCGGTTTCTAATTCTCAGGATCGGATCAATTTCGTTTTAAACTTACCATTTACTCGGTCCTAACACGGATTAAAAGAGAATTATAAAAATTTAATATTGAAAAAATTATGATGAGAGCTTCCCTTCTTGTCTTAAATGGAGAACATGAAAATTGAACGATGAGAAACCAAATTAGATTCTTCTTCAAGAAAAGACCACCATTAAAAAGGGGTCTTGCTTTTGGTTAAGGCTAGTCACCAGAAAGGATGAGAAGGAAGTCAACATAGTTGGTTTGAGAAACAAGACGTACTTAAAATCAAATCTAAGTATGCCTTAAAGTCAAAATCTTGTCCACTTTCAGTTCAATTCTAACCATGGAAGACTTGGATATATAGTTTAAACAATGCCTAGTTGGGTTCTTAACTACCCTAAAATCTTGCTCTGTGTACTTGGACAAAAAGAGAGAAAGTCACTTAGACAAATCCTTTTTTGTCGGTAACTTCCGATCAATCAATCGAATATTGATTAATACGTAATTGACATAACACTACTTAAAAAAGAAAACGACTCTTTTGTTGAGAAATGAAACTATTCCAAGTACAGATATTAGCTCGCAAACTACGCACTTTAAGTAATTCACTCAACAAACCAATGAATTAAATGATGAGTTTGGATGTGAGTGAGTTTTCAACCTGATTAACATCTGCACCACTCGACTCAAAAAAATAAACATGAAATCTAAAAAAATAAACTTTAAATAGATTTTAAATGGATGCTGAAAAATGGATGTGGATATAGATTTGGATATGAGTCTAGTGATAACCTGAATCGATGGATTTTATTAACTCTATTTTTTATTTTTTCTTGAATATTTATTGTTAAATGTAATAAAACATTAATATTTTTTTTGAAGAAAAACAATTTTAAAATCTCTATTTTACTCCTCACTTTTTCAGGTAAAAGGAGTCCCTTCGTTTTAGTCATTCCATCAGTGACCTTTAAGTTCTCAATACTGTGGAGTTTACGCAAATACAATTTGAAGCTTTTAATATTTCTGTCTTTCTTCAAGTACTTGATTGTGGAAAATATATTTTGTCTTTGTACTAGACATTATGATTTTTATTATTCCAATTTTATAGTTTTTAAGATATACAAATCAAATTCTTGACTTATTATTATTAAAGTAATTTTGATTTGAAGTATTCACAAAAAGCTGCTCTTTATATTTTCTATTTAGGAGTTATATTTTTATGTACTATACAACCAGATGGATATCCAAAAATTCGAACAATCCAATGAATTTGAATATGAGTAGTAAGTCATAAAAACCAATAGATTTGAAATAGATGATAGATTGAGTCATAAAAAATGGATATAGATATGGGTAGAGTAATATCCGAACCGAATCCTATCTATTGTCATCCCTATATCTAACTGATAATTATAAGTTCTAATGTATTTTGCTTCCCAAATAATTATCTCTTTTAAATCACCAAGCGAGTTGTAATATGTTGCATATATGCCCTTAAACTAATTAATGGCTAATCATTTGTTAGAATTAATCGATGTTTTAAAAAACGAATCGATTTGATCGATTTAAAGTGAAAATTTTGAACTAATTAATTTTCTAGCTTGGTTTTTAATTTTTTGATTTAATTTTGTTTAATATTCTTTGTTGTTAAAAATTGATTAATTTATTAATTAATCAATCAATTTTTATAAACTAAAATAAACCGGTTAATTTTTATTTAACAATCTTCTTTTTCAATTAAACTTTCAAATTTTAAATGGGTAAGAATACTCTCCTTCAATCATTTTTTAAATTATTTAATTTTATTCAACCGTTAACAGTTTTTTCCAAAATTCTAATACCGGTTGAACCTTTTAATTCTTAAATTTTTTGTCTTATCGGTTTAACTTCCGGTTCGATTTTAAAAATATCGGAATTAAATCCTAATTATAATTGATTGACCATATTTTGTGATGATATATCTTAATATTTTTATTTATCCAATAAAAAATATTCTACTTGTGTTCAAAATTCATTTTATTAAATAAAAATGGTGAAGCAACTATTTTCTAAATACGTATTAAATAAATCCGGTCCAAA
Source organism: Erythroxylum baracoense (assembly GCA_025629805.1). Classification (NCBI taxonomy): domain Eukaryota; kingdom Viridiplantae; phylum Streptophyta; class Magnoliopsida; order Malpighiales; family Erythroxylaceae; genus Erythroxylum; species Erythroxylum baracoense. The sequence continues at coordinate 33,352,733 of JAOTAY010000004.1, forward strand.
CTCTATCCAAAATATGAAGATATGACATTCTCATTACCAAAATCACCTACTTAAAGTCACATAAGGGCACATGAACTTTTTTTTTTTTGAAGGAAATAAGGGCACGTGACTTGCCCTGACCTAAACGAGTGCATTAAATTTAACAGAAGCAAAACTCGAACGGATGGAGCGGATGGTGATGGTCCAACTACAGAGGGTGGTCCAATTAACCTCCAATTAGGTTTTATTAGTGTACCCACTACCCAGTGCAGATCCGTGGTTCTACAAATATTAATTAAATGGAATTTGTTATTTAATTATGAATTATTAATTTATTAAAAAATTATTTTTCATCATCATTATAATTATTTGATATGTAATTATATGCAAAAGCTCCTTTTGGATTCTAAATCAAGAAAGCTCTGTTCGAGGGATCAGATCGGTTATGGTATCCCTATCATATTTTATTAAATCTTATTCACACATTTACGTGAACTCTACATAAATATATGGATGAAATTTAATAGAACATGGTTGAAATAGAGAATTTGATGTGCTCATCGGAATTGGTTTTCTTCTCCTCCATCAACACCAAAACGAGTGTCAGTGGGAGTATCAATTAGAGTATCTTATATTTGTATTACTCATCAACCCTCAAATCCAACAGCATCAATCCCCGCTGCATCGGTATCCTCTGTTCTCTTCCTCAGGGTCTGGTTGATGAGCTTCTTCCCCAACAGTGTCAGGTATCCTTTTCTCTTCTCGTCTCTTCTCTTGCTCTATGTTGCATGGTGTGATCCCTTTGGGACTGAACTGTTGTACTTTTTTTCTTTTTTGTGGTGTGTTGGTTTCCTTTTCATCAGATCTGTTGTATCAATTTTATTATGAGATTTTCTATTGGTTTAGAACTAGCTGCTTCAGGTAATTGTTTCTCATCAGATTTAGGGTTTTCGGTGTACCCTTTTCTTAGTCTGTCTTTAGATCTTAGTTTTTTCTCGTTTTCAGTGGTATAAGCTAGCATATAATTACATATATATGGTGTTTCTTCGTGTAATGTACTTGCTTTTGACATTAAATCTGGATATTCTTGATACGTTTGAAATGATGATTTGAGAGTATCTTACGATTTCCCCCCTTACTACTACATTGTAAGCCTTCTTTTGTTTCAATCTCGTCTCTTTGCTTCATCTAGGTCTCCCTTTCTTTTTCTTTCACTTTGGGCTTCTACAATCATCTATTTTCCCTTTTATTTATGTTCTCTCTCGCTTTGATCGGATGTCTCAGTTTCTTGGTTTTCAATCCGAATCTAGTTTTTCGGTTTAGATCTTGAACCAAAAATTTGGTTTTTTGTTTCATGAATCCCATCTTATTTTGAGAGTGCACAACTACTTTAATTGATTGAAAATATGTTTTCTTCAAGGAATCGAAAACTTGGGTTGAGGGAGCATAAGTTTCAAATTTACTGATATAGGAATTTTGTGATTTTTTATTATTCTTTTGAGCTAAATTGACATCACTTTGAACTTGTTTCGTTATTTGTTTGTTTAATTTGTGCTTGTTTGGTGCTTTTCGACACATGCTAGTGGTCCTTATGCTTCCATGGGCTCGATGGGTCTCCATTTTTAGGATTTTGGATGTTCCTCGGTTGATGCTTGGATGGGTATTTAGCATCTGGTTTCATAGATTAGATCGAAGGACTGGGTGCTTCTACTTTTTGACTTTATTTAGTAACTTGGGGTTATTAATGTTTAGATAGTGATAAAGTTCGTGTTAGACTGTTAAGTTAATTATAGCGAGGTAACTGAGAGTCTATCTAGATAGTTCGCTCAATTATTATTGTTAAACTGTTGGTTGTCCCTTCGAGGACATATGATAAAATTAAAAAGATACAAATCAGATTAGCATGACCCTTACATAATGTTGACATGCATTATTTGAGGAATGACGAGCAGACGTTTGCAGCATAGCAGATATGAACAAAACTTTGCAGTTTATCTAAGTATATTTGTCTTATTTTTTAATAACTTTTTCTTCTAAACTTGTATCAACTCACGACGATTTATAGTTTTTTAATTATTATTATTATTTATTAGCATATATGGGCATCATATCAGGTATCTTCTTTAGTTTTATTGTTTTTTTTTATTTACTTATTTAATTTTATTTACCTACTCTTTTAGCATATCAGTTTTTATATCTACTTTTATAACCTGCATCACTTTTTTATTGTCACATTTGTATGTGGATCTACCGAAAATAGTCTCTTTACTTTGTAAGGGTAAGGCTACGTACTATTAGATTTCTCCAGACTCTGCTTTGATACGGGACTCAGACTGAGTGTGATGACGATGATGCTGATTATAATTATTTAATAATAAAATTGTGACTTGACCCAGTCAACCTGAATCAGTGAATCTCGACTTGGCATAATTTTTTAATTTTTAATTAAAAATAAAAATGACTTTATTTTCTACAAAACGACCTCATTTTCCTTATATCTATTTGGTTGGGCCTAAGTAACCGAGTTCGAGCACGATTTCAGACTCAATCCGAGATTCAATTAAGTTCGGTCTAACCTATCAACTTCAAACTGGGTAAGTGAGCTTGGGTCAAATTAGACCTAGCCTATTAAGTTGAGATGGATCGAATTGAGTTGGATCGAGCATTGATTGCCTACGTTGGGAGGAGCAAGCCCACACAACCTTAATTTGAACTACGTAGACACATACACTCTTAATCTGAGCCTAACCTGACATATTGTCATCCTAAGCACGATCTTCCTGACATTAATGGCATTTTTGGTTCAATGCAATAGGTATCCTTAAAACTTGATTTTGCCTTTATTTGGTTTGTTCACGACTTTTTTATCCTTCACTCCATCCCGCATTTCTTCGTCATTTTCACCTCCCTCTCACTTTATCCTTCACATTTCACTCCCGCGTTCACTTCTTCTTCATTTCACCCTCTACCTCGCGATTCTCTTCTCCAGAAATTTCACTCTCTCTTCAAGTCAACCCAGCCTTCTACCATCTGTCCTCTCTTCTGGGTAAGTTATTCTTGTTCTTTCCCATGGGTGATGCTTTTTTGTTGATGGGTTTCGATCGGGTGAGGGGTTTTGTTGATGGAGTTATGTTTGTGTTTTGTTTCGATTGGATTTTATGTTTAACAAGTCATTGGGATTAGCAGTACATACGAAACTTTAGGGCTAAATTCTCAGAAAGTAATGTTTGTGAATACTGTACATATATATCATAGATTCTCAAAACTAGTTTAATTTTGTAACACCCCACTCCCGCCGAACCCGAACCCGAACCCGATACCGATGGTGATATCCGAATCCGTGCCCTTGAGGGTGGCGTGTCACATCACTTAACATTTAAAAACTCGGTATATTTTTTTTAAAACATCTTAACACTTATCATTCATGTGGGCCCACTTTTTCTTTTTCCAAAACGTTTTGTTTACTTAAACTGAAAACAACACATATTACATTTGAAATCGATGAAACATAAAGAATAGAAGGCCCATTTTATTTATAACCTTTGATACAACACAATGAAATTAACAGAGCTTTTATTAGCCACTTGGGCCCATTTCCAATTATACAATACAAACATTTTCAGTTCTC
>JAOTAY010000004.1:33365950-33376075 GCA_025629805.1 Erythroxylum baracoense
GTATTAAATCCAATACGCTATTCGTAAAATTAGTAGTGACGACGATCAATGAATGAAAGAGGCAAAGTGAGTGGAGGGTATCGAGTGCTTCACCACCAACTCTATATCTTATAAAAAAACAGCAAATACACTTTAGATTCCATCGTTTCACTTCACGAAATTTGGCATTTGTTCGAAAAAAGCACTGCCTCTTGTAGCTATCAATCAAACTTCATACTTTTCTTACACTTCTAACCGAGTTTAATTCATTTTTAAGTTAAACTTCTCGAACTTGATTATAACTTTGATTAAGTTAAGTTCTGGTGAAGACTGATCAATCAATAGGTATGATAATGAGTTAGGTTCAGATTGAATACATACTTTATAAGGCTGAAACTCAAATTAAAGATTATCTTAAAATTTAAGTTTGACCTAAAATTCAATTAAACTTTATGGCTATGTTTGGATCTGCGGTTTGGTGGGGATAAGTATTTATCCACTGCAGTTTTCAAACGCAATCACATATTTAAATTTGTAGGCGAACAATCGGAGGTTGAAGGAAAGTGTAGTGTCAACGTAAAAATCGATAAGTAGAAAGAAAGTTGCGGTAAGAAAGTACTTCTGCGGTAGAAATTCTACTTTTCATTAATAACTTTCTTATAACTATTATTTTTCATTATACCTTTAACTAATAGAATGCGGTAGAAATTTTACTTTACATTAATAACCTTATGATAATTATTATTTATAATTTGAATATATATGACTAATAATATATTTTTATGAAATATTTTATTTACTAAATTTATTTTATTTATATTAATTTTAATACTTTATTATTTATAATTTTAAATTTATATAACTAATAATATATTTTTAATTATTTAAATAACAATTAGTAGTTTATTAAATCAATGGGCTTTTTAGTCATTTTATCTTTTTTCAGCAACTACAACCATATTTGTCAAACACTTATTTTCACGTTTCAGCAATTACCAAAATAGCAATCTCAAATACATAGGTACTTATTGAGAATAAGTACTTATCATTTTAGCACGTTATTAACTGTTACCATTCTTCCAAATTAAACCTATATTTTTTAAAATTTTAAATTAAATTAAAAAAATCAAATTAAAGAGACAGCATGTCCCATCCATCCCCTTGGCTGGATGGAACATGCTGCATCTTGTGGAAAATGGCCAGGGAGAGAGTGAGGAGGATGGAACATGCTGCATCTCGTGGAAAATGGCCAAAGAGAGAGTGAGGCGTCAAAATCTATTCACTAATCATTGCATCACCCACTAAGCCCCAAAGTTACATCTTAGATAAATTGCTCTTTGTTACTATATACACGTATATAACCTTTACAAAGTCTAAACGTCTCTTATATCATTGGCTGTCCATCACGTCATCATTTGCATTTTATATGATCAAGTATATGTCTTAAACTCTCTAATCTTACAAAGAGTCTAATAATAAAATAGATGGAAAGGGAAGAAGAGGAGTGGATGTGTTGTTTTTGCATTCACCGAGCCGACAAATCCCCCTTTAAACGGAGCAACTTTGAGGCTTTTTGTAAGGAATATATGTAACATTTTCCCATTTTTACTTGCTTTCTTGCACCCCAAAGACCATGATGGGTCACCCTCCACCTCATCTTTGATTCAAAATTAGATTAAATTAGAGTTTCATGTAAATAGTTAGGTTTTATAAAATTTAAATAATCTAATTTCAACGTTTTGACTAAACTAATTAGGATTAGTTTGGTCCGGTTAGACCAAACTCGACCATTTTATCATCTTTAACCCTAATCACCGCTGCCATTTCTTTCTCTTCTATTTACCTCCACACTACTTTCTTGTGTTTCTGAGCAAGAACTCCTAGCACAATTAATGATAGGAAGAGCCGTACTTTGTAGCTTATTAGAGTATTAACAGATTTGGGCACCATATTAGGTATCTTCTTTGGTTCTATTTTATATTTATTTACCTAATCTTTTAGCATATCAGTTTTACATGTTTACTCTTTCAACTTGCATCACTTTTTCATTGTCATATTTGTGTGTAGGTTTACAGGAAATAACTTTTCTATTATGTAGGGGTAAGGCTGTATACTATCAGATCTCTCCAAATTCTAATTTGATGTGAGATTCGGAGTGACAGTGATGATGATAACTACTTTCTTGTGTTTCCTTAGCCACAACCCTTTTTCCAATCTTTAAATTAATAATGAGTTTAATCATCATATTAATAATTAGGGTTAACCTTGTTTTGTATAGTTTGATATATTATTAGCATATCGATCTCTCATTAAAAATTTTAACCGTAAAATTTAAAACGACATTATTTTTTCATATGACGCTACACGTGACACTATATAATGTCGGTTTAAAGAATGTAGTTATTGAGAAATTATTGATAGTTTTTAAAAGTTACGAACTATAATAAAAATACGACAAAATATAGGGTCTAAAAATTTTTATCCGAAGAGAAATTGATATATTTTAATTACACATAAGGTTGTGATTAAGTTTAATTAGTAACATCGTGTCAACCAAAGACTTTAGTGGTCAATGGCCTAACTTACGTCTTGTTGTCAATAATGACATAAAGCTAACTTTGTCTACTTTGTTAATAGTAAGTAGACATAGTTAGGTCAAGTGTCAAAATTGAACCAAATAATGTCTATCAATTATGAAAGGTCAAAATTCACGGACTCATCCAGCTCTGCTAATTAGAGTAAGGTTGTGTACGATTAGACTTTACTGAATTTCACATATCAGCAGGATTCATATTGAGTATTTAAACAATTTTTCTGTTAATTAGAATAAAGTTGCGTACTATTAGACCTTTTTAAATTTCGTGTATCAGCAAGATTCATATTGAGTATTATTGTTGTTATTAATATAGAAAATCTTTACTTCAAAACATTATCTAACTAATTGTTATATAAAAATGAGTATAACAAATAAAATTTAGCTTCTTATGGGTAGTCGAGTTGGTAGAGTGGCAAGTATGGAGCCAAAAGGTCCTGTATTCAAATCCTCTCACTTACGCTTTCTCGATATTTTTAAATTTATATAAAGAGCTTTTATATAAATTTAAAAATATTTTAAATTAATTTTACTATATATAATTATTTTTTCCTAATTTGAAATAAAAAAAACAGTTTTTGAAATGGCCGTAAGGGTATAATTAGCCGCCGGCTTAGTGGGGCACATGGTGGCGCTCATTTTGCGCGTGTTTCTACGACCTTTTAAAGCGTGACAAAGCTTTCTGAATCCAACGGTTTGTAGCCCAAAAAGAAGACGTGTGCGGCTGCGATGGCCCAAACACAATGCGTTAAAAATCATAATGGGGCTCCGTTTTAACATGTTTGTCGGGTCCGGGGCGATCCATGATCGGCCAAAATCCTGTCGGATCTCTCATTTGCTGGGATCACTTCCACTTCCACTCGCGCAAAGTAACGAGTGTCCAGTTGGCCTGCGTTTGGTTGTCCGAGTGTCTTGTGATGCGTGTTTACACGCGATGTGGGATGAGCCTGGGAAAAGAATGCTGAGTGTTGCCAGGGGCACGAGAGGAAGTTTGATGGATCCTCGTTTAGAGGAAAAATGTTTTGCTTGATAATTTAAAAACTAAAAACTTCATATGTACCTTTTTAAAAAGGAAAAAAAGGAATTAAAATTAAATTAAATGCACAAAAAGTAATATCAAATTGAGGCAAGTTATAAAAAATTCTCTACCAAATTTGATATTTAAGTTATTAATATATAATTATCATCGATAATCCTCGTCAGCTAAATAAAAAATAAATTATAAGTAAAAATAAATTTTTATCTTGCGTAAAATAGTTAAAACGATAATATTTAATAAAAATTTCGTTGATACATGGAATTTGAGAAGATTCAATAATACGCCGTCTTACCTGTAACTAGATGAGAGGTTGTTTTCAAATGATTCACACGAAGATGTAATATATAATACTGAAACATATTTACTAAATTATATTTAATATTTACTATTTTTATGTACTTGAATTATCACATAAGTTGGATTTACCTACATTAAATAAAATGTGAAATTTTAATAAATAAAAGTTAAATAAACTTAAGCTTTAGTATCTCATAATTATCTCAACATTAATGAATGAATAGTAAATTATTATTATTTAATTATAAATATAAGAAAATATAAAAATAAAATATAAAATAGTGATTATGCTAAAAATTTCTTTATTAACTACAATAGCAAGAACAATTAAGTAAAAATCTAGCTGAAATGTAAGCATTAGAAAGATGCAATAATACGTAACCTTATCTCTGTCTAATAAAGGGGCTGTTTCAAATAAATTATATAAAAATAATAAACAAATAATTTATTATAATTAGTAAATTATTATATGTTTTTAAAAAATTACCATATATATAGTGATTTAGTTGTAAATTATGAAATTTCAATTATCACTTAATAAAGAGGTCAGATTTTATGTTCCAGTTATGACGTTCGTATTATATTCTATTAAATCTCATCAACATATTTACGTATACTTCAAATAAATATATAGATGAGATTTAATAAAATAAATTAGTATAAAACTAACGGAAACAGAAAATTTGACGTAATTAATAAAGAGCCATTATTGAAATTCATTTTAAGGAGACTTAAAAAAAAAAGATTTAGCCGTTGAAACGGTTTTCATGTTCCCGGGCCATAAAAGGAAGGTCCAGAGTTAGTTCAGTCCCTCTTAGTGATGAGAACAGAGTCTCTGTTTCTTGTATCTGAAAATTCTCTAATTTTCTCTGAAACCAAACATCGGAAGTGGAAAGTACAGGGATATTGGGTTTCGTCTCTTTCACTCTTTTGTCCTTCATCAAACTTTTAAACAGTGGGAGTGAAACAAAAACCAGAACGAAAAGACCCCAAGAAACCAACATAAACAGAGCAAGGTCACTGTGTAGTAACAGTAGCTGCACATAGTTGATATTGGTGGTTCATTAAGAGCGAAAAGGATCTTTTTTGTTTCTTTTCCTGTTTTTGAGGTCTCGCCGTTTTTGGGGTTTTGTCTCTGCAGATTGGTGGCGCATTAAATCGAACTTTTATTGAAGAGAGATCCGTAGCCTGCGGATTTTATATTGCAATTATTTCAATGCATTTAAGGCTTTCTCTGCCATAATTCTGGAACGGATAAAGCTTATATTCTACACCTGCTGAGTCTTCTAGTTCTTTAGGTAAAGGACAAGCTTGAAACTGATCAGGATCTGTTTCTGGTTTCTTCAATCTTTTGTCCAAAAGAGACTTCTCATTACAAGGTTAGCTTCAAGGTGGGTTTTGTTGTTGTGGGCTGCCCTTCTTTTTAGTCTGGTTCATGAAAAACATGTTAAAGCTCTAGCCTTTTTCGTTTTCACCTTCTTCTTTTTTGGATTCGTGTGAGTTGTGTTATATGTAATCTCTTGAAGTTTGGAAAGGAATTTTGTGATTTATCTTGATCTGGGTAGGGTTTTTGGTTTTCTGGGGTTGAGTTTTGATTATGGTCTTCCTTTTTTTGGTCTCATTACTCTTGTCTTTTATATGTTTCAGATCTACCAGGATTTAGACGTTGCCTTGTTAGAGAAAATCGAAGACAATGTTGCCTCAGAAGCAAGCAGAAGAAGCAATAGTGTCCAACTTTAGTATTGAACCTGACCAGGCAGGTAAAGACGAAGAAGAAGAAGAACGACAACAACACTCCATGTTTAGCGTCAAGAGCCTTCTCTGGCATGGAGGCTCTGTCTGGGACGCTTGGTTCAGTTGTGCTTCGAATCAAGTAACCAACACCAAAGCCCATCTCACAAAATCCATTCTTTAACAAGAAAATATCCCCAAAATTCCTTATTTCCTTTCCCTGAAACCATTTTTTCCTGATTACTTGCAGGTGGCTCAGGTTCTCCTGACACTGCCTTATTCCTTCTCACAGATGGGAATGCTCTCAGGAATTTTGCTTCAGGTATTTTATGGGATAATAGGAAGCTGGACAGCTTACCTCATTAGTGTGCTTTACGTCGAGTACAGAAGCAGGAAAGAAAGAGAGAATGTCAGCTTCAAGAATCATGTTATACAGGTACAATGGTGTTTCTTCTTCTCAAAAACCATCACCTCAAATCTTGGAACAAGAAAACAAAAAAAGGGGCTTACGTTTCTTTTGTATTACAGTGGTTTGAAGTGCTTGATGGTTTACTGGGTCCGTACTGGAAAGCTGCGGGACTTGCCTTCAACTGTACTTTCCTACTCTTTGGATCTGTCATTCAGCTAATAGCTTGTGCGAGGTAAGACAATTCGTTCATAACCTTGTTCAATCATAACAATCTGATCTTGGTTTTAATTGGATTTTCTCAACTCTTCCTTGTTGTTTTCTTGATCTGAAACAGTAATATTTACTACATCAACGACAGATTGGACAAGAGGACATGGACGTACATTTTTGGAGCTTGCTGTGCTACTACAGTGTTCATACCCTCTTTTCATAACTACCGTATTTGGTCCTTCCTTGGCCTTGGAATGACCACTTACACTGCCTGGTACTTAACCATAGCAGCTCTTGTTCATGGCCAGGTAAATATATGGTGTAAAAACCAGAAATCTAAAATGCTTATTACTTATTTGATGTATTGCCCATATGAAGTTCTTAAGGGTTTTGACCACTTTTTTTTTTTTCCCCTGTTTTTCGTAGGTCGAAGGAGTGAAACACAGTGGTGCAACAAAGTTGGTGCTTTACTTCACCGGAGCCACCAACATACTCTACACCTTTGGTGGGCACGCTGTGACAGTGTAAGCTTTTTGTATTACTCTGTTTTTTTACCTTTATCTTCTTTATTTCCTCCACCGGTTTCTACGCAGGTTCGGTTTGCAGCTTTTGCCGGAGACAAAATCATTCAGATTATGATTTCCTGTTCCCCATTTTCTCGGAAAATTCAATATGATCTGTGACTCCTGACCAACCTGTGATAATTAAACAAAAAACTGTTTACAGGGAAATCATGCATGCTATGTGGAAGCCCCAGAAGTTCAAGTACATTTACTTATTAGCCACACTCTACGTCTTCACACTAACAATTCCGTCTGCCTCCGCCGTTTACTGGGCCTTCGGCGACCAGTTACTAAACCATTCCAACGCCTTCTCCCTCCTCCCCAAATCCCGTTTCCGGGACGCCGCCGTCATCCTCATGCTTATTCACCAGGTTCACAAATTTCACAAGTTTCTTCAAAGTTAATAATACCATATTAAGGTAAAAGACATATAAGTGTATGAATTTTAATTTTTTAAAATAATTATTTAATTTTTAGAATTTCTTATTTTTTTAATTTTCTCTTTAATTTCGTAGACTAATTAAATACTGATTATATAATATATAACTCAATTTTTAAATTCGAATTAAATTAAGTAATTTGTTTTAAAGTTAATCATTTATTATAATTGTTTTAACTATTAATTTAAATAGGTTTAATAACTTTAATTAGTTAATATCCACATAAATAACCTTTTTTATAAAAAAAATAAGAAGAAGGCTGCGTACATCAACCACTCTTTCCAATCTTTGTAAAACGAAGAGTCTTATACGCTAGATACGTTGATGTTATGTTTAGTTACTTAATATCATGTTTAAGAACTAACTTAGATTACTATTATGGTGATTTAAAAAATAACAATCTTACAATAGTTTCATCTTGTTACAGTTCATAACATTCGGGTTTGCCTGTACTCCTCTGTACTTTGTGTGGGAAAAGGTGATTGGTATGCACGACACGAAGAGCATATGCCTCCGAGCACTCGCAAGACTTCCGGTGGTGATTCCGATATGGTTTCTAGCTATAATCTTCCCATTTTTTGGTCCTATCAACTCAGCAGTTGGGGCTCTTTTAGTTAGCTTCACGGTATACATCATACCAGCTTTAGCTCATATGCTCACCTACAGAAAAGCCTCCGCTAGACAGGTAAAAAAGTTTAGTTTTGTTTCGGTTTTTGAATTATTACGTGCACTTCGTTTCGAGTGGACGGGATGTCGACGGAGATGGTGGAGGAAGTGTACAAAAGAGCATTTAAGGGTTGGATTTGGACATATTAGGAGAAGAATAGAGATGGTTGGTGTGTCACTTTCATTTAGTTATATTCTACAGTTGAAGGCATTATACTATATGTTGAAATGAGCTGGCTTAGATTTGACTTACTTCCTTCCAAATAGTCCAAGCTACATGACATAATTGCCATTTGCTAGTCAATTCTATGTCCAACCTTTACTTTTTATTATTGGTTAGGTTCAGGTTTAGGTAGGTTTAAGTTGAGTTCGAGTTTAAATCGGGTTAGTTTAAGTCTGAAACAGTGTTTTTATTAGTTAAACCCGAACTTGTTTTGTGCAGAATGCTGCGGAAAAACCTCCATTCTTCTTACCAAGCTGGACTGCAATGTATGCCTTGAACACGTTTGTGGTAGTGTGGGTTTTGCTGGTGGGATTCGGGTTCGGAGGCTGGGCTAGTGTGACCAATTTTGTGAGGCAAGTGGACACTTTTGGCCTATTCGCCAAGTGCTACCAATGCAAGCCGCCGCCGCCGTTGACGGCGGCATCTCCGGCGTCATACCCTCATCACTGATCTCAGCTGCACGTCAACTTTTTTGTATCATAAATGGGGAGGTATCAATATTTCCCCACACAAGTGCATGTGTTATGGATTTTTTCCCCTTTTTTCCCCTTAAAATTAGATAAAATAGTGTGTTTGAATCATAATATATACACACACATATTTAGGCTGTGTTTGGATCGATGCGGTGGGGATAAGTATTTATTCACCGTAATTTCCAAACCCAGTTACATGTTTGAATCTGCGGGTGAACAATCGGAGGTTAGAGAAAAGTGTGTTGCCACCGCAAAAATGGATAAGTAAAAAAATGGTTACGGTAGGAAAGTACTTCTGTGGTAAAAATTCTACTTTTCATTAATAACCTTTTGATAATTATTATTTTTCATTATATCCTTAACTAATAGAAAGCAAGTCTACTGTTTTCTTCCTTCTGATAATTATTATTATTTATTAGTAAATAAAAAATATTTTTTATGAAATATTTTATTTACTAAATTTATTGTAATAATGTTTTTATAATTCACATTATTAATAGATCGATGAATGATCTCTGATTCAATTAAGCTTAACTTTTTAAACTCGAGGGTTGAATTTAATTTAAACATACTCGAATTAACTCTAAAACAATATTATTTTAGTACAATTGAAAAAACCGCCCTTTGTTGTAATTTGCAAGTAACAAGATATATAATTTTTTCAAAAGAAATTACAAATATATGAACAAAAATAATTTTTTTGTCAATTATATTAAAATAACATTTTTTACCTAATTAGCTCGATTTTAGTCTATTAACTTTAGCTCGGGCATAGCCATGCCCAATTTGCTACTTCTAATATTAGCGAAATTACTTTTATTTTGGCGATTAAAAAATAATAAATCCTTAACTTTTTAATATATACTATTTTACATTTATATTAAGTGTTAGCATGTTATTATTACTCACATGTTTCCAAAGTAAGAAGCATATATAAAAAGATAATAACATTAAAAAACCGTTATGGGTCTTTTTTAATTTTTATTATAAAATAAAATAACGTGGGTTGGTCATAAAAGTGTATGTATGTGGACGAGGTTTTAATGGAGTATGGTATAAGTAAGTTGTGGGCCGTGGGCCAGATCTTTAGCATTCACATGGGTTGTACGTTCATTGTCACGTGCCAGTATTTACTCCTAAAGATTCTCCTCCCACAGCTTCCCCGTTTGAACTCATTCGTCGACTTTTATGTTTTTCTTTGAAAAAAGAAAGTATTGAATAAATGAAAAAGAAGGTTACAGATCGTTTGATGCTCAGGGGATACCCTTATCATACAGCAGATGCTAGTTAGAGGGCCACAATAAATATATAAACAGATTACGATCTAGACATGGAAGTGTGGATGGTCTGAAGTAGATAAGGAGCTAGCCTGGAATAAAACCAATTTCCTGACGTCTTGTATAGCTTCTTCAGCCAATTGTGTTACGGTTTTGCTGAGATCTTGGAACCGTCTGGTATTCCTCTCTTTCTAGATGGTCTGAACGGTTATACCTACAGCAATG
>JAOTAY010000004.1:33402016-33438149 GCA_025629805.1 Erythroxylum baracoense
ACCTGATGCTGAGTAGGGGGCCAGCGATCAATCAGCAGTTGACCAATCAAGTATGTGACGATTCCTTGTGCGCAGAAGTGTACAGGCTACGTAAGAACCTGAGAGGTCTTGGGGTTCCAAATTTACATCCTCTAGGGTTCTTGGGGTGGGGTCTTAGAGGCTTAGGATTAGTCCGGCTAAGCTGGGATATCTAAAAATAATAATAATAAAAAAAAAGTTTCTAGAAATTAGATGGCAAGTGGGTTCAAACTCAGCCTATCCCGCCCTACCCCAACTTAAAATTAACGGGTCAAATTTGAGCTCAATTTTTTTGAAAAATATGATCTTGGGCTTGACTCGACTGCTCAAGCCTAATCCAACTTGAAGCCTAATCACTATAAATAAAACATCTTTTTTTCATTTTTAATTTTTTAAAAAAGTTTGGAGGCGAAAAAGTCGAACTCGAGCTTACTATCCTGGGTCCCAACTGCAAGGGCTCGAGCTTGGGCTGGTCAGCCCGTCTCGAGCCATTATCATCCCTAATTACAAGAACATTTTTGTTAGTGATTATCTTTACATTTTTAGTTTAACTTGTATGAATTTTAAAAAATTAATTATTAAAAACTCAACCATTGAAATCCGAAAATTTGACTTGAATCAAAGACCGATTGAGACCGATTCAACTCGAATTCGATCAATCTTAAGCAGCTCGAAGATCATGAATTTGAATCAAATTTGACAAATTTGATGCCAACCTCAAAAGAATGAGTTCAGCAGCCAGAGAGTAGTGGATTAAAGAGGTGATATGTAGTAGCTGAAGGTAACATTAACATGTTCAAATGATACGATCTTTACAACATAAGACATCATATGTAATATCATGTCCCAGAAAAAGCATTCTCAGAGCCAATATTTAGGGTTAAAGATCAGTATATTCACTTAAGAGCTCAAGGTATCGATAATGGTGGTGTGAAGAGGATCGCTCAAGTGAGTCGCCCAGTTGTTGAGAGGTCCTTTTCCGGTGACAGCAGCTTGAACGGCGAAGCCAAGGAAAGCAACCATGGCAAGACGAGCATGCTTGATCTCTGCAAGTTGAAGAGTTGCTTTCTTCTCCGGATCAGAAGCTAACCCTAGTGGATCAAAGTACTTGCCTCCTGGGTACAGCCTCTTTTCTGGGTCTAGCTCTGAGTTTCTTTGAAACTCAATGTATCCGATCACCAAAACCTCGATCCATATCAATGTGGTAATCGAAAATGGCAGAGGTTGTCCGAGGTACGATGAACCCTCAACGAGCTCTACCTGAAACAACCATAACACAGATAATGAGTTACAACTAAGTTATAAGAAGAATCTTATTCGATATCGAGCTCTAGCTTACTTTTCCGGCGTCTTGCCAGGTGACTCCGGTGAGCCACTCGACGGTAAGAGCACCTAGAGTAGCCAACATAGCCCATCTTCCATGAATGAGCTCGCACTCCCTGAACCTTTGCAACCCAAAAACTTCACTGTAAGGTTGGAACGGAGTTGACTTCACGTCAATAGACTCAGTTCGAGTCCCGATAATGTCCCCAGCCGAGTTCTTGGCCAAGTTCTGGTCCAAAGAGTCGATTTCGAACTGTAAGTACTCAGCTGGCTTCCCCAACCCAAATGGGTCGAACCCATAATCACCGACCAAGCTACCGTCGAGCCACTCCGGTGCTTTAGCTCCAGGGTACCACAGTGGGCGGTCGGAGTTTGGTTTGAAGGATTTCTTTGGGGCTGCTTTTTTGCGACCAAAACCGAACCGAGCTTGAACCCTACCGGAGTTGGAGTACACCTCAGGGAGGCGTGTGCCCATGAAGGAGGAGGTGGCGGCGGTCGTTGCCATGGTAATTGCAGTGATTGAGGTCGGAGTGCAGCGAAGAGTTGGAGGTCAAAGAGTAGAATATAGAAAGTGGTGAATATGACCGGTAAAGAGCTTCACTTGGTGTAAGCTTTAATGGAAGCCCGATGGTTTATCCATGGACGCCAATGCTGGCCTTTGGATCAAGCGGCGTATCTATCTGACGGATGGAAAAGCATTGGCCTTATCTCTGCCTTATCTTAATGTGGGGCCATGTCAGTGGAGAGATTTTTATGTGGTCGGAAGGAGACGTTCTTTCACTAGATTTGTTCATGTAGTAAAGGATAAGCTCCATAAGTGCGGTGAGAGTACTAGGTTTAGCAAATAATGGCCCGGTCGGGTCCGAAGTTAATCGGGCTTGGGCTATTTTAGTTTGCGTGATTTGAAATTCTAATTTTTTAATTAAAGTAATGTTCATTTTTAATTTTTAAAATTTTAAAATATTTATTTATTTGAATGTAACTTGAAAAAATTAAAAATAAACATTTATTTGAGATTAAATATAAATATAAATTTTGAACCTTTTCTTAAGAAACTATATTTAAATTATTTTAGAATAATTTTTTTAAGTTTTTGCTCAAATTGATTTTAGATCATTTGAATGAAAAACTACTTAAATTTGTCAACCTTAATTTTATATTCAATTAGGAAGGGAAAAAATCTAATAATATTTATGAATAATGAAAAAATTAATTAAATTTTCATTAAATTAACCTTAATGATAAGGATGACAATTGAATCTCGGCCTGATCTAGTATGAAATCAATAGGTTAATCTAAGTTGATCGGATCTCAAGTTCAACTTTTCTAAATAATCGGACCTTAATTCTATGTACAAAAATTTAAGAATTCATTTACCTCAAAATTTATATACTATTTTTATTATTAATAATTAAAATATATTAATAATAATTAAAAATAATAGAATTAAATGAACCTT
Organism: Erythroxylum baracoense; assembly: GCA_025629805.1. Taxonomy (NCBI): domain Eukaryota; kingdom Viridiplantae; phylum Streptophyta; class Magnoliopsida; order Malpighiales; family Erythroxylaceae; genus Erythroxylum; species Erythroxylum baracoense. Next base: position 33,404,817 of record JAOTAY010000004.1, read on the forward strand.
AAATAGATTAGTGGTTTTTCAAGATAATTTGGAGGATTAGGGTAAATACTCAAATAGTATAACAAGTGAGAAGGAAAAACAGACTAAAGTCTAAAGTAATCTAATAGTATATTTTATTAGCACATTAAATTTTCTGTTTCAGTTATTCTGGTCTAATTTTATTTTATTAAATTTTATTCATTTATTTATGTGGGGTTCACATAAATGTATAAATGATATTTAATAGAATATGATAAGAATATCATAATTCAAATAGGAGATACGATACTATCTTATTAGTTTTGTAACTTGTCGATAGGCTTCAAATGACCTAAATTTTACCGGCTGAGACGGTCACTTTTACCGGATTTGTGTCCCTCTAGGTTCGGTCATACCCATTTCCCCTTTTGTTCTGCAATATTCTCTCTGTTTCCCTCTATCCCTTTGTGCTGATTCCCCTGTTTCGCTCTACTCTGTTTCTTATACAAGGGATCGCAGTTTTCGGAGGTACCTTTGTTTTCTAAGATTTGATTATCTATAGTTCTTTCTTTTTACTGATTTTGTTTCGTTTTGTAGCTGAAAGTTTTGGGTTTGATGAATTCTTCGTGATTTTTTTTTTCCATTTACTGGTTCCAGAGTGCTCTGTTTTGCTTTGTTCTTCGATGGCTTCTTCTTTGTTGGTTTTGTTTCCTCTTTTATGCTATGCAGCGTGGTGGGTTATTTGAGAGATCACTGTTTTCTTTGTTCTTGAGCTGTTTGCTTGATTTCCCTCGAAAGTCCAGTTCTTTTTCTTTTTCAGTCAGTGTCGAGTCCAAATTATTCATAGAACGTGTAGTGAGTTGTGTTCACGGTCTTTTCACTTGACCCGTGTGCCGAAATCTGTCTCACTGACTCCGTTGGTGTCCTGGTTCGATGCTTTCAGTCTTATGAATATATAGTTAAGCTCTTACTGAACTTTCATGGTTTTGTGTTCACTTACTGAAAATCTTACCTATAGAATCTATGGACAGTGTGAACTAACTTCTGGTAAGCTAAGTGTTGTACACTTATATCGAACTGTTGCTCTTTTTGTTCTCTTCAAAATTACTTTTTGCGTTTGGCCTGATAAGGGTTTTTGTGACTTCGTACTTAGTAATCTGCTTTGCGTTGACTTTTATGATTGTAGTCCTCGCTACAAGTTCTAAGCTCATGTTCTGTTTATTTTGGGTTAAGACTTTACACGTGGAAGTGATGCAGAAAATTTCTCATTTTATCTAAATTTCTTGACTAGGGATCCTCAATCAACAATGAAGACAGCCAAGGGCAAGGGGACATTGAAGGTTTCAGGGGAAGTTTTGAAGCCTGCTGATGACAGGTTAGTTCATTGTTCTTTGGTTTACATGAGTGCTAAGTCTGGTTATGAGCTGAGTTTATCCTTTCAAAGGGTATTCTTGAACAAAGCAATTGTTTTGTTGCTATTGCCATCAAAAAGGAATAGAATACGAAATGAATAGATACCTCGGAAGCGAGTAAACTCAACTACGGATTCTCTATCCCTTTGAGTAAACTCTATCATGTCTAATCTTATAAACTTGAATTGAGGGTGCCGCCCCCTTCAGATTACAGTACCTTTATTCTTTTCAGAAAGATCGGAAAAAGGAAGGCTGCGGCTGTGGTCAATAAGGGTGCCAAGAGAAAGACTAACCAGGATAAAAAGGCCAAGAAAGATCCAAACAAACCAAAGCGGCCTCCTAGTGCCTTCTTTGTCTTCCTGTATATACCTCTCTATTTGATATTGGTCATGGTAGTCACTTGTCTGTTGTTACTGGTATTGTATAAAATCTATATGTTCATGCCAAATAAAATTTTCAGGGAGGAATTTAGGCAGACATTCAAGAAGGAAAACCCAAATGTGTCATCTGTTGCAGCAGTAAGCAGTATTCTAGACTTGTCCTAGTGGCAGTCTCGATTTAGAATGTTGTATCAGATACAAGATTGGTTTAGTTTAGCTTAATCTCTGTGTTTGATAACTGAAGGTTGGGAAAGCTGGAGGACAGAAATGGAAATCAATGTCACCTGATGTAAGTTTTAATCTTTATAAAGTTGTTAAACGGAAGGCTTTTGGAACTTACTATCTAAACTTGCAAAGTAAGAAGGATTTTATGGGTACTGGCAATCTGTTTAGCAGCTGATCTAGATCTAATCCTTGAAGCTTCTTTTTAGCCAACTGTTGATGTTGGAAATGAGTGTTTACCTCCAACATATCTCTCTAAAGAGGTCATAGGAACGAGTTGGTGGGTATTGGCTTATATTTGTCCGGCTCTGTGGTGCCTTTTCTGATAACTCGAATTCTGCAACTTGGTTCTATAGGAGAAGGCTCCATATGAAGCTAAAGCTGCAAAGAGGAAGGCTGAGTACGGGAAGCTCATGAATGCCTACAACAAGAAACAGGTACTCATTTTTACTTATTGAACTCAATAGAATCAACTGGACTAGAGGACAAGTGATTAACCAATTAGTCTTCCTTTTTTGAGTGTTTTCAAACAAGTAGCTGAGTTATAAGTATCCTATAGGTCCATTCTGTTGCAATTTCCACTCGTAGGTTTCATGACATAAATCAAGAACCAGTAATAACAAACAAGCTCTTGTTTCTTGTCAGAAAGTGGCTGTTTGAACCTAGTACATAACAGTTATACTTGAAATTTGGCTTCTCATAGTAGTTCTTGACTGATTTTGTTAAAAGTTTTTTATGTTCTGATCCCACTTCTCGGGAAGGCTTTTACTGTTGTGTATACTAATGATCTTATTGTTCTATTGTCTCTATAGTTATCTAACATTTGCTTTAGAGATAATCAATATTAAAGTATTCATCCTTTTGAGATTTTTTCAATCCAATGTCTTAAGCTTTTAAATTTTTTAATTAAGTGACTAACCTTTTAAACTTTAGCAATTCAGTTCAAAATGTTAGTTTTTGCTGATGTAATTAATAGATGGATATTCATGTGGCATTTATTAAGCATATCACATCATCAAAAATAATCCTTTGACCTGATTTATACAAAATTTAAAAAATTGGTCACTAAATTGAAAACTTTAAAAAGTTTTAATACTAAATTAGAAAAATTTTAAAAGATTAGACATTTTTTAATATGTTATACCTTTGCTTTAATATCTTCATGTCCAATTCTATACTCTAATGTTTTGGTTCATCTTCTGCTCGGAATTGGAGCAGGAGGATGAGGAAGAGAATGAAGTGGTGGAAGATGAACAAGAAGAGGAGGAGGAGGAGGAAGAAGAAGAAGAAGAAGAAGATGATAATGATGATTGAAGGGGGATGGTTTTCCTGATTTTGGATTGTATAGAAGGTGGTGATCTCTGAAGCAGGAAAGGGAAAAACATAATATATTGATGAGCAGCAGAAAACTTCTTGTCTCTTCCTGATGATGACTTGGGTTAGTCTCATTCATCCAGGAACATGGACTATCAACTTCTCTGTGGACTCTATCTTCAATTGTTAGTTGTGTGCTTTTGCATATTAGCAAGTTCCTTTGTCTCATATTTCAATCCTTTTACAATTTCTGCTTGTGAGATCTCTTAGATTTTGACTAATTCTATAAATTATAAATTATGGACACAAAAACTCTTTTTTTTCCCTTTATAATTTTATTGTGTCTAATTTTATAAATTGGAGTAAAATTATAAGGATACTTTGGTATTTAAGCTTTGTAAAATTATAAAAAATTCATGATTTTAATTAAGAATTATATATATTAAATCATATTCATTAACACAAAATGTTTATTTCTATTTAAACTTATATAAAATTATGAAAAGATCCATAATTTTAAATAAGAACATGTTTATTAACATTAAAAATTTTATAATAAGCACAAATTCTTTTTTTAACATTTTAAGAACTATTTTTTCACTTGCTAACGAATGAATTTAATTTTAATTTCTTCTTTATATTCATTAAGCAATTTTCTTATATATATATATGAATTTTCTCATAAATCTAATTTAACCTTCTTGAAATTGGTTCAAGCTTAACCACTCCTCAAAACTTTCTAAACATATTTTATTTATAGTATTATGATGTACTTCAATACAAGTAACATATTAAACCCTAAATAGAATTAGTTTTTGTTAATCCCTGAAATTTAACTTCACATATTATCTAATAATACCATTTTGCATCCTATTCAACCTATAATAAGTATTTTTTTTTCAACATCTTAGATCATAAATGATATCAAAGATTACAAAAATTGAGGTTTAGGTCCAGATTACACCTTTGATCCAAAGCTATCAGTAAAACCCATGTGTATTGACAATTCCTAAAATGAAATGCTGAGCCCAAGGGAACTAGAATTTATGTACAAAATCAAGCAAATTCTATATACCAAAATGTGGAACCTTGTCAATCTATCCTTGAAGGGACCTGGGATCCTGAGTAACAAGCATTGGACTAGGAACCAAGAGAGGTAACTTCTCAACGTACATGAACAATCTCTTCAAGTTTTCCCTAGTGATTGAAGGCAGGTCCTCAATCTCGTTGTTGCAGGTGTATAACCACAGGTCACCGGAGTTGACTCTTTTCAGACTGTCTCGACAGAAAGGGCAAGATTGAGACCTTGCACGCCTGATGACATTTCAAAACGTTTCAATGTTTTCCAATTGACAACTAAAATTCAAGCAGAAATGGAGAACTCTTCAACTTGTTTAACTTTGAACAAGCTTGAAACTTTTCCTATTAGCTGTTATGAATGTATGAAGAGATGAATTTCTTAATGCAATTAGATTTAGTGACAAAGAGTAAGATGGTCACAGGCTAAAGATCTAGCAAAGTATGAATTACATGTGCTGCAAGATTAGCTTACCAACTGCGATAGCATTTCATGCACATAGAATGAGTGCATTTTGGCAATACGACCTTGGTGTTAATCTCCAAGCAAATCCCGCACTCTTCTTCTCTTTCCATATCAATTTCAGAGAGTTTTCCTTTGTCCATGTCAAGTTTCTTTCTGAACTTGGAACAAATTTCCCTCTGTTTCCTATCTTCCACATCAGTAATTCCTCTTTGGAGTTGCATTAATGAGGGAAATATTACACCTGCCAAGAGGGTTTCAAAAGAGTTAAGAACTAGATCACTTACCAAACAAATTAGCAACATACCCGAACTTACGCACCATAGAACTCTCTCAAGCTAGCTCTTCTCTCAAGAATGGACATGGTGGTCTTTCCATTTTCATAGGCCTGTGGTGAATTTTGATAATTCATAAGTATTTAAATTAGGATCAGGTTAAATATTTTCTACTTAAGCAGATTACCTTGTATATAAGAATCCTTAGGAATCCCAAGGCGCCAGCAAGGTGACAATCAGTCCACTGAACAAGAAAGAGGAAAAAATGAGCTGCAGGACTGTAGGACAATCTCATCTGGAGGCAGCCACCATCGTATTCAGTAGGATAGTCGGAAGCCCTGTGTCAGAACATGTAAAAAGTACGTTATTATCACAACCAAAGTGACTATTATACAATAAGAAATTGCAGAGAAAGATATCATGGACAGAATCTAATAACATCAGTTCTCATCTTCATGTCAAACAATATTCAGCTAGACCACATGGGATCTATGTCATAGGTGACATGTCACTGAAAAGGCAAACATGGTTTTGGTCCATTTGTTGTCTTACTTATTGGTGGGTTCTGCAATTTTCTCAAATTACTAACTGTAATTGAGTTCCTCGCAAAAATAAAATCAACCAGAGTCTAATGCTGATACTCCTTAAAAGCTTATGTAAGATAAAAGAGCTTGCATGGATCGCTTATGACCAAGACCACAGTAACAGAAGAGTAAACTCAGGAATAATCACAGCTACCAAGTGCTTCATTCATCTGCAGGGAATGACAAAACCTCTGAACAGAAAAACAATAAAAAGAGAAAGGACACAAGTCCAAGGTTGCTTAGTAGATAGTATGGTTTCTATAGCCCCCATCTTCGCACTCTTACAAAATCATCCCTCTCTCCCAGTACACAACCAGGAAAAGACCAAAACAATCTGGATACAACAAAATCTTGAGTTAAACTTGCATGCATCATCTTCACCGACGCCAAGGTACAATCTGGATATAACAAAATCTTGAGTTAGACTTGCATGCATCATCTTCACCGACACCCGGATCAAGCAGACCTTGGCTCGATATCAGAAAAAGATACCTTTATCGAATTTTACACCTCGACCAATCATCAAACAATCCACAAAGTGATTTGATTCGAATACCTTAAACTAAAGAGACAAACCAAAAAAAGAAGACTACATCTTTGAGTCCCAACCAAAACAAATACCCACATCACCCCACTTAGATCTCAGTAACTTGAAATTAATTCGAACATAAACAAGAGTAAAACTCATAGAACAAGTAGAGAAAAGAAGAACTCAGACAACCAAGAGGAGACATTAAAGAGAAAAGGAAACAAACATGACGAAGCTAGAGCCAAAAGACAGTAAATTACAGGGTATTGGCAAACTGAATATCAGCTTCAAGAGCCTTAAGAGAGTCCTTGAACGATTTCCGCATTCCTTTTATGTTCTCTTCCACAATTTCTAACACTTTCAGACCGCACCCATTAATCAAACTCCAAAAAAGATCAGATCTTTCCCAACAAAAAAACTCAAAACATTATAAAAAGATGACCCTTTGGGAAATCGAACCAAACCCAGTTGGGATTAAACTAGAAACTGGTAGACATCAAGGGCGTGAGCTATTTCGCTTGAAACACAAGTAACACTGTCCAAGTCGAACACTGTTTAGTTATGGATATCTCTGTGTCCTCTGTTATCATATTTAATGTCGATTCGGAGATAACATATGAATTTACCAGGATACCCTTCATATTTTGCCTCGAAATTTAGGGATCAGACAATTTATAAATTCACCTCTTCCCGATATTTCTATTGCTCTCTGTCAGTGATTTTTCTTACCTCACAGTGAAGTCCTATTGGATGGTGATCTACATCAATGATGTGGTAGTATGGAGACTATATGCCTCTTGAGTGAGGATAAAGAGTACAGAATTTGTCGTCATGGACACTTGTGAGAGAACAGTGAAGCATCTCTCACACGTGGACGGCATGCACGGTTTGGTCCAACCGTTATGCTCGGGCCCCACTTGCGGTTGGTTATGTAATTATGTTTGAAGATCAAAGGCACGACGTGTTGTTATTGGTGAAGAAACGGACCCACTTAGACTCGGCTGTACCTAAGTAGACCTAATTATTCTTTTTTGGGTCCTGTGAAATACTTTTAAAAAATTGAGAAAAGGTATAGAGGTACTCTAAATTTTGCAAAAACTTAATCAGAATGAGGGCAAATTTATTAAATTATTTATTTAAAATATATTATTTACAAAATATTATATACAATAATTAAAAATTGATTCCATTAAATCAATGCAACCGACCAAATCTTGAACTTTTGTAAATTAACTTTTTTTTTAAATTTAACTTTTGTAAATTAACTTGCTTTAACAAATCAGAATAATTCAATTTTTTTATTTTAATATCCTATTTAATTAAATTTCAATTTTTTAAAAGAAAGATAGTCTTTTTCTTCAAATTTATTTAGTCTTTATTGTATGCTGATTTTATAATAATTTAATATCAATTAAATTTTTTAAATTTTAAATTTCTTATCTTATCAATTTAATTTTTAATACTTTGACAATCGTCAACAGCTCAATCTTTCAATCTGGTTCGAATTATGGTCGCATCTGCAAACATTTGCCCATGGGTCAACGGCCCCCAATATAGGTATTTTTCTATATCATTTTAGAAGAAACGATATAAACGTTACACGCTTTCTCTTTGGTGAGTGAAAATAAGGTTCTAATTTTTAAAATATTATTTGTATCCACCTAATAATTTATCTAATGTACACTATAAAAGATAATTATGAGTATAATTAAGCTTATTGTGTGATGAAGAAGGTTTATTTAGTATTTTACCAAAAGATAGAGACTATTGATCCATTAAAATAAGGGTTTATATAAGAAAGGATTTGTATTGAAGTTGTTTAGTCTAAATTGGGATGCTTAGCTATTGTTTAACAATGGTCAAGCTTAAAAAATTAAAGTATTATGGTGGATAAGATTACCGTCTTCATATAATAAATAATTGATAATTTCCTAATTATTTTAAGCTAGATAGACTAGAATTCTGTCTTCTGCTCTTGATAGCTTCGCCAATCCCCTAGAATCAGAACCTATTAATTATCAATTCTAGTAAGCAAAAGATAGGTGCAAAGAAGAGGAATCAGATCTCCTGTTTCGGTTATAATGTTCTTATTATATTTCATTAAATCTCATCTATAAATTTATATAGACCTTACATAAATATATGGATAAGATTTAATGAAACAAGATTGGAATAGAATAACTGGAACAAAAGATTTGACATGAAAGAAGATTGGTTTTGTAACATAATATGCTAAAAACAATGAACAAATGAAATAGGTAAATTCAGTAGGCAAGACAGATTCTCACCACCTCAAAAACATATGTTACCCTAGGATGGTAATTTTGGCTTAACACACTATAAATTCAAGAAAATTAGTTTGAACCCTTTTAAATTAATTCAAATAAAATAATATTATCTTATTTAATATTTACATCATAATTGATTAGTATACTAATTGAGCCGGACTCAAATGAAGAAAAAAATTTCATAATCTTAGTCTAATCCGACCTATTAAAAAGATAATAACAATAACAATAATTCGGTAAAAATTTTGTTGATATGCAAGATCTAAAGAAGTTCAGTAGTACGCAACTTTACCCGTAATTAGTAACGAGGGTATTTGTGATCTAAAAAACATAAGGATGTAAATATTTAGATATATGCATGTATAGCTAATTTCTTTCTCAGTAACAATTGAGAAGGGATGCTTGTCCAGTTGGTGATCGGGCACAACACTAGAAAACTATATGAAAGTGACCAAAAGACTTGTACTAAAAGGAATGGGGAGGAAAACTTGGCTTCTTCCGAATAAGTGCAACTATAGCAGAAGATAAAAGGTAACTTCATTAAGAGATTTTGATAATCACAGCAGAAAATGATCCATATGTTCAGAAACTCGTATGATATGTTGTATCATCATTCTCTAGGTGACATAAAAAGATTCTATCAGCTTAAATAGATCAGAAATAGAAGCATCAACTTGGTAGGGCAAATCTTTTGCCTTTACATTATTTTGTATAGTTACGCATTCTGCCATATCAAGGGTATGCTAAACATGTGTTTCTTGTCTTCTTTGTTGCTTTTAAAAACAACCAAATGCATACGCTTTTAAATAATTTTACGTTTGGAGTACATCAAGTGTGTTCACTATCTTTTTGAGTATACATTTAGATAAACTGCTACGTATTTAACAACCGGTAAACTATGTATCTAAGATAAACCACTTATCGAACAAGTAGATCAAATCCAAAATTAAGTTTAAATTGAGATACTTATGAATTTTGATGTCTTTTTATTCTCAACTATCACTTTTTTTAGGTAAAAGTGAATTACAAACCCTTCAACTTTACTCGAAAGTTCAACCTTTTAAACTAAAATGCTATTGAAAATTTAATTTAAACTGCTTGAGTAACCCCTAACGGCAACAGTTTCTCTTAATTGGTTTGTGTATTTTATGATCGTTTTCACAGTCGAATCTTGAAGGGCATGGCCGAGTTAAAAATGAAAGATTGAAGACAAAAGAATACTCAAGAGATATACTAGACCTTAAATTATTGATGCAAGCGATTATGACATGCCAACCTCCAGCCAATAGCTGTAAAGCAAGAAGCAACAAATTAGTTGCTTGCAGTACCGACACAACACTTAAAAACCATGGATTAACGAAAACGGCAAAGTTTTTTTAAAGATATAGGGAACAGTAGTAGCACTGTAGCAGACAGATATTGTTAGAAAAGGTCGTGTAAAACGAGAAGAGGTGGACACTTGCTCCTTGTGTATTTTAGTAAAGAATCTCTAAACCTGACTCAACTTACGTACATAAGCATGTTTCTTCAGGCACAACTTAAGGGAGGCTCTCGTGAGCCTTTTCTTTTTAAATAAGTCTATTCCATCAATTCATATTGTCTACAACGTAAGACCCGTCTAGTTTTTAACAAGAAACACTTTCACAAGGAATTAGGCTTTGTCTCGTACCTTTATGCGAATGAAGCCCATCTGGGTCGGGCCAATTCATGTATAGCTTTCAAGTCATTTCAATTCAATCCCGAGGTGTCTGTGAGCGTTTATTGTCAGAAGCCGGACACGCCACTGGTTTTGCTCGTGGGACTGGGACATGCCACCGCTTCACCTCATTAAGCAGCAATCTAACGTACAACTTTTTATCGCAAAACAGAATGTAGAGTACACACATCCAAAAACCAGATAATAGAGTTTGGGAAAAGAGTAAGTCATAGACTCTAACCCTTTTGTTGTCTATTTCGTATCTTGACTGTTGTATACAATTTCAGCTTTTGCCGGATCGCGTAATTCTACAAGACTTGCACACAATTGAAAAGAATTCAGACATCAGAAAGTCAACAACAGGTGCATTAGTTTCGGACAAGGCGTTTCGGCCTTCTTCCAGCAAGAAACTTGTAAAACTTCCAGCCAGCCAAATTGGCGTGCAAAGACGAAGTTCAATTTTCACTTGGGCCATACATGTAGCTGGACCTGCTCAAGGAGCATTCCAGTGAATAGAACAATACCAGCTGCATACTTATGTTGATCAATGGGTCATAGTTTCAGGCAGAGTGTAGTTTGGACATGAGATTGCGGATCAAAGATCAAATGAATCAAGCAGGGTAGAGTTCATGGATGGAAATTTCCCATGGAACCTTAAGATTAATTTGTTTTGTGTTCCAACCAGCTAAGTCCAACTGCAGAATGAAATCTTCAAACCTAGCTTCCATCGCTAGGAGGCTTTGAGTAAGCTGATCAAAGGCATCAGCAGAATTTTCCCAATTCGCGTGTAACCAATGAGCCTGCCAGACACTCTGCAAGACAGACATGCTTGTAGCACCCACCTGCGTTTAAAATTAAAATTTTTTTTTGAGAGAATGTGAAATCATCACATAAGCATTTGCAAACAAAACCAAGTTGTGCAACACCTAGTTATTTTTGCTTACGATACCTTGAAAGAAACAAAGGCCTCAAATTCTTTTTTCTGTTGATTAACAACAAGAAGATATTTCTCCTTTGCATACAGTTGAAGCAGTGTCTTTACCTACTCCGAAAAACAAAAGATATTATCATGGAACAACGCCCACATCAAGATTTGTGCTTCCAAAGGTAAAATTTGAATGCTTTGCCAAAATTCCAAAAGGAAAACTATTATTTTTACTGGGTTGATTATTGGTTAAAGCTTTCAGATTTTTCTTCTCCAATAAGTAACATTAAAAGGGTAAATGGAAGCACACCTTTGCAGCTCTGATCTCACGGCCAAGCATCTCCTCAAATGGTACACCAAATATAATCCGTGGCTTCGTGAACGTTTCCCATGATAAAATATTTTCTTCATTGTTGCAATCTACACATCCTGAACAATCATACCAACTTAACTTTGATAATCTCATATGACAAAATGTTATACACTAACAAGGAAATTGAAAAGGTATAATGTTACCTAGAACAACAGAGTTTAAGATGTGCGATTTCACCAGCAAACGAGCACGCTTGAGATTTATCTATACAAAATAAAACCAGAATGGATACGTTAGTAATTGCATCCCAGATATTAGCTTGTCTTCTCTCAACATCCTAAATCCCCATTCCTATGAATTGAACAAAGTACTCATTTGTTAATTTATTTATGTACGAAGGAAGGTCACTGCTCAATCATGAATGAATTCCACATGCAATATACTCTATTCGTCAACAAGAAATTCTCTTAGTTCAGCACAAGAGAAAATATAACTCTATTGTATAACAATCTTACTGTGTCAAACTGTAGAACTGAAAGAGACAGATAACGTAACCAAAGGTGCAGAAGCCGGATGCTCATCCATGTAAATGTTAACACTGGGAAGGATTTTACAAGCACAGGTGTATCCTACAAGTAAGAGAGTGCAACTTAATGCATGTGCTACTTCTAAAGTAAAATCAAACTATCAATAACTTATAAATATTCACTTTGGTGAACGACAGAAATGTACCAGGATCAGTATGCCTAGAGTAAGGCCAAGCAATTGAGCAGCTACTTCCCAAACTTCTTCCTGAAAGAATTAGTTTCTAATTCATTCGAGAATATTGTTTACAGCATACAAGTCTGTCGGTCATCCTTCTAAGGATGAGATTGAGTTCATACTTAAACCTTATGAGAAATTGAATTCATGGCTAAACCTTACTCAATTTCTATCAATCCGCCAGTATAATAGTTGAAAGACATGAAAGGTTCTCCCAATAATCCAATATGATATCAGATTTTTAAGAAAGGGGCCACAACTAAACAATCTTTGCACCGTAAACCACTAAAAATATATGACCAAATTTAATACAATTGCATGCACAACTAAAGCAGCATCATAAGAATCAAAAGTAAAGTAACTACTTCAGTGCGTCAACCTTGTATGAATTCTCATGTGAAGGTACATTGTGTTCATCTGGTTCTTCTAAAGCATCATACAGAGGTGATTTGGGTTGATGAACTATTTTATGATTATGAGAAGTAGAATTCTACCTTTGCAGCTACCTCTCCAAGATTTCCTGAGATGGCAAAATGATTTTCAATTACACGGAATGAGGGGTCTTTCAGGCCTCTTGCTACAGCCTGTTAATTGATAGCCTTAAGTAAACAACCGGAAGTCTTTAACACCCAATAGATCAGCTACTATTTACTAGTGTATCCCCGCCTACCAAAATGATAAAGGAAATGAGCAAACAATGAGGCAAATACCGTCTAACCTTGGTAAGATTTCCAAGAGAAGCCAATGGCAGGAAGTAGGCAGGGTACACTTGGGTGGTTAGATCAAAGATGCTGCACAATAGAATAAGAGATTCCTCCTGGCTTCGTCTTTGTAAGCAAATTTAATATTCCAAGAATCAAACAAAAAGTTTGTGGACAGACCTCCCTGCACTGCCAATGAAGTCTGCATACATACGCCACTGTTTTGGATCATCATCAAAAAGACCTCCGAATCTTCCACCTAAAGAAAAGAGAAATAGTAACATATACACTTGATGCTAAACATTGTTTTATTATATTTTTCAGTTGAGAGTCTTTTCAGGGTTTCAGACCAATGATTAACCTCCCTAGCGCTCCAATGCCATCCTTTGACACCCATCTGGAGAAATCATTATAATTTAATACAATCAAATATATATGTAACATACATTATGTACTAGAAGAACTGCGTACTGGTATATTACCTGATGGCAGCAGCAGAAGCGGCAGTAGAAGTTCCTGTAAAAGAGCCAACGCCAACAGCCTGCAATGGTTATGCAAGGTAATTGAAAATAGTTCATGAAAAGACCACATTCTGTGGGAAATTTGATAAGTTCCCAATTCCCAGAAAAGTGTAAACTGTCAAGAAAAGCTTGATTCCTAGAAAACATACCCAAGCCAAAGTAACGGCCTGAGTTAGATTGACATGCCTTTAGGAGACTTGACGTGACTAATGTATGGCAGATCCATCCAGTAACATTTGTGGGGAACTGCAACAACATGTACTGCAAATAGTCACCCGAAACTGATCCTACATTCAAAGAATCATAAGACAGTTAAATGTTGTGAATTCAACACGAAGAGTCTTTAGAACACGTTATACAACAACTACACAACAATGCCAAAAAAAGAAATTTCAACATCGCGTTATAACGAAGTATATGTCTTCACAATATCTTTTAGTGATGTAAATTATCGATATCATAGACCCCATCTCAATCAGTGCAACATAAAATCACTTGCAGCTATGGAAAGTCAGTAAACTGTGTAACATGAAAAGAACTCTCGAGCTTAATGATATTATGATGAAGCAAAAACATGATAAAACTAATTCCAAAAAAAAAAACATGATAAAACTACATTTTCACCTGGAAAACCTGCAGGTAAGATAAAATCCTTCACAATATTTGGAAGCCAAGACAGCTCTGAGTCAGAATGATTCAATTCCTCGAACCGATTATTTACCGAATCCTCGAAGAAACTCTTGAATCCTGACTCATCATCTACAACGTACCTGTTGTCAAACAACCAACGTAACCTCGAAACACACACTTCATCGCGGACAGCTTCTACTTAAATCAAGAAACTCAAGCCTAAAGCTCGTTATCTATTGCAAGTTAAACACGAGAATCCAACAAACACAAGCAAAAGACCTTTTCACGGTTCCGTTTCCATATCTTTCCACCAAAATGACTTGCTGCTCACACCGAATCCTCCTGCAAGAAGTAGAACAAATCAAGCCCGTAGTTAACAGCGTCTTTACAGTTGCTAAAAGAAACTGTAAACAAAAAACTTGTAAAGATCCGAAAAGCTTTTGAAAACCCGAAAACTTCCGCTCTTCCATATTTTTCCTCAACAAACAAACCGAAAGTACAAGTAAGAAGCTGGAACCTCTCAATGTTCGCCTCCTGCTCTTCTCCTTCACGACGAACGGACCGTACGGGCGACTGGAGAATCTGAAATCCGAGAGCTCGATTTGTCCTGCAGTTTCTCGAAGACTCGAAAGCTCGTGCCGGGAACGATAGCTGCAGAGCACTGCACATTTGAACAGAGGCTTTCTTGCTAATGTTGGAGAGGTTTGAACTTCGAAGACCAAACTGTATTGGACGTATAAATGTTTCTTCGTCGTCACCGGAAACAACCGTATAATGTGGTGTGTAGAGTATCTCTTTTATCTTCGACAGGCCTGAACCACTCACATGAGTCTACGAGTATACAGAAAACGGTATCAGCTGACCCAATCGGAAAGTCAAAAGGGACTACGACGTTAGAGAATATATAAAACTAATTAAATTGACCTCACATTAGCTTAAACTATTGTAGTAAAATAGTAGCTTAATATGATATCAGAGTCTCTGTAATCAAGTGATCGTGAGTTTAAATCCTACCATTCACTTATAAAATTAAACACAAGATAAAATAGATCTGTGCAAGTTTTAAGTTCAAAAGACTTTTACTTGAGAAAGTGTGTTAAAAAATATATAAAACCAATTGAGTTAACCTCACGGAATAACTTAAGCTGTTGTAATGAAATAGTCGCTTAACATAAAAGTGAGTCTGGACGCCTAACTCCAACTTGAGCCTGACTGAATCCGAAGCCCTACTCTACCCAAGTCCGTTAGAGGTATTAAACGAGGATGACAGTTGAGTCTCTTAGACCCGAATCCGAACCCAAGTCCGTTGAGTAGTTTTTTGCTATGACTAGTGTTAGATATTTCTTTTGGTTTACCCCAAAGAGAGCACATACACATGAAGAGTTGATAATTGAATGTAGATTTTGCTCTTAGAACGCAAGTATTACGGACACAACGATATCATAACGGAACAACACTAGCACAAGAACATAATTTCCTACAAAAGATACATAATTCCTCATTCTGTTACAACAATAGGCACATCCTAACAAAAATAGGCTGTGAAAAAATGGGCCAAAAATCATACAATGGGTCGTCCCGGACTGGGAATCATCATTCAAACATCGGTCTTCTTGCTTTGTCTTCTGCAGTTCTCATCTACAATTCTTTGCAGTTCCTTCTCGCTCGCTGCGATGAGACGTTTGACGATGTCAAACGTGGTAAGCCGTATGCTGCAGTAGAAAATGGAGGATTAAGAATTTATCAATCAAAGGAGAACTGAAATTGTCATGTCCATCAGATAAAGAAATTGTGCATTAAGTAGCTGGAACACAGGCATTTCTGCAGTTGAACCTAGGGATGGCAGATTGAGCTCAGACTGGTCCGAGTTTGGGAGGACTGACCCAGTTCGGGCAAAACAACATAATTCTGACATAACTTACTAAAATGGTGTCCTTTTGGTCCCGGCCTGAAACCGGTGGGCTGGGGCATCCCTATTTGAGCCTAAACACTGTATGTTCCAGAGAAGAATGAGAATCATAACAAACATGCTCATACACATAGTTCCTATAATCATCATTTTCAGACATCAAGTATCTAAATAAACAAAACTACAAAATTCTGAAAACTGCAAAAGATGAAGTACACTCTTGGAGGATAATCTTATTGATTGACCAATCAATCATTTTTAGGGACATATGGATGTACATGAACGAAGATGATGAAAAAAGACTAAAAGCAAACCTGCTATTTGGTAGGTTCTTCAATGCATTGGGAAGAAAACCTCTATACAAGCCTATTACTCCATCACGCTCGATGATTCCTGAATCATTTAAAATCCACAAACAAGGCATTTCAGGCAAATTCATCTTGGATCCACCCTATAACATCTAAAGATTGGATAATTAAGAACCGTAAATCGCAATCTAACTTCAGAAGCCTGACTTGGAATTTTTCTTGAAACTTCATCAAATCCTTTACAAGAAAAATAGAGAAACTCTCCCAGAACCAGTACTAGTTATGCCTCAAAGCTTTCCATTTTAGAATTAGATGACTAGGAATCAGGCAGCTAAGGACCTTATAGAGTAGAAAATGAGAAAAGGAAAATGTAGCCCTTCAAACTTGGATGCCCAATTATGTGGCCAAATACATTACCGAAGATACAAAGTCACGTAAACACAATAATTGATTATAGATGCTAGGCTGAATATTAACTTAGTTCTTTCTCTCAGTCTCTCTCTTTGTCACTCTCTACTGGTTTTTAGCCTCTATCTAAGGTCCCAACTCTGAAATTCTGTTTCCCCACGAACAACTTGTTACAAAAGACCAAGACTGATTCATTCATTTTCCCAATCAAAAAAGTTGATAAGCATAAAGTACAACTAGAGCCATGCAGACATCCTGTAAAGGAAGTTTCAACAAATGCAAATTATATCTAGTTACCTGGAAAGGCATCCAAAACTGACTTGTATGGTGAACCCTTCATTTGCATCTGTCTTCTCACCGTGTCCAAAGGATAGCAAGTAAGTGTTGCAACTGCAGCAGATACTACAGCAGTTAGTAGAGATGACTGAGCTTTGTCCTTGTATTTCTCTGGTAATGATTTTTTCACCCTGTTATACGAAGAGGGCAAGTGTTTCTCACAATGCTCTTTATCTTCAGAATTAAAAGTACTTAGGAAATATGTATAGCATAAAAGAAAAACATTCAGGGAACTAGAGAACTTACAAGTCAAAAATGCAAAAGTTTACAGCAATATATGGAGCAATGCCAAGAAGAGAAGCCCCAAGACCATAATAAAAAGATGCAATTCCTTCCTCTCGGAGCATATTTAAAGCGATCTGCAGAAATCACTGAAGTGAATTTTACAGAATCCTGATCCTCTAACCATGATATAAGCTTATGTAGCACATCATACCTCAGACATTGTCCGGTATCCTGGTTCAACTGCCAAACGTAACCGTAGGACATCCAAAGGATATGTTACCTAGAGAGATAAGACATTTAATATGGGATCCAAATTGAGTTAACTATTATGTAGCAAATAGTATGCTCGGATATACACATATTTAAACATATAAAGATGAATAGCAAAAGAAGTAATATACTAAAGCATGAAAAGATTTGCAGATCAGCATTCCTCAATATAGTACCCAAAATTTAACAATTACTTTAGCATATATTCTGAATTAAGTTACCTATCTATGTAACGAATAGTATGTTGAGGTATACACACAGTTAAACATATAAAGATGAATAGCAAAGGAAGATATCTACTAAAGCATGAAAACTTTTGCAGATTAAAATTCCTCAAGATAGTACCCAAAACTTAACAACTAAGTTAGGATATATTCCAAATTCAAGCTAACTGCGGCACTCACAAAAGTGGATGTCATGCCTGCACAAGCACCTGCTGCGAGTCTTCCAATTACAGAGAGCTCACCATCCTTTCCTCTGAACAGTTTCTATTTATTCAGCAGTGAGATATCAGTCAAGAATCTGTAAAGTATAGTCTTCTTCCGCACCCTCCAAAGGATTGATTAATCACCGTTACCTTGTATGTCTCATAAGCAAAGAGCTGGACAGCACTGTAAGGTATGATCCGTATCACCTGAAATGTTTATCATAAATGCAAACTCAGGATACTAAAATCTGAACACAATTAATTTCCAAATTCACATTCAAACGAATGCAGAGTCTGAAGAATGAAACGGACCTGAGGAAGGTTCCCTTTCCAGTACCCTTTAATCCCTTCTTCTTTCCCAATCATTGTAATGGCCTGCAATTTGTTTAGAAGGAACACGTCTCCATTAATATAATATACACAACTTGGTAATATAATATACACAACATGGTACTTAGGAACAAGCAATGAATTTGAGTGGAAAGAAACCTTCCTGCAAACCAACTTCCACTCAGTTTCAACCATAACACACCTCTATGAAACCAATTCCTTTCTTAGCACTTTCTTGCCCAACACGCACTCCATGTGTCTGCAACACAAGTCGAGTCACTTTACAGATTAGAACTCAAATTCCAAGAAAATTCAGAACTATTTTTTTTCTCCATAGACACACAATAAAGTCCGAAACGGCGTCGGTAGAACTAAATGTCAAAACAAACAACACAAGAAACGTGACGAATCACGAATGATGATATTTACAGATAACGGAACAACAACCACCTGCATAAGGAGTTTCACGCGGTCGAGAGGAGCTGTGACGGTCTTCGCTGCGGCTCCAGCGATGGCGCCGGCGACGAATATCGCAACATCTCTCGGGACGTAAGCGAGAATCGCCAACGGATGCTTCAAGAGCTGCGTCGTGCTCGGGGCGAATTCGTTTCTCTCTCCTTTGATCGCCATCGAAAACGCCGCGAAATTTCCAAAACCGCCGTAGCCACCAACTCCGCAGCAGAGCCTCGCGCTGTGTAGAAGAGGCTCGTGGTTCGGGGTCTGAGCGAACTTGCACGTCGACGTTCTGAGGTCCCGTACGGTTCGAAATGACACGACGTATGTGACGTTTTCTCTCATGGTGGGAAATTGAAAATTTGGAGGTTGTCTAAAAGAGAAGAGATAAGGGAAATACAGAAATAGAACTGAGCCGATCTTGTAAGTTTTGTTTTGCGGGCATAAGTGCCTATTCGTTCTCTGATTCGCTGTTCTCAGGTCCACGGGAATTGATTAGGTGTACGATGATCAAACGGCGGGGAGAAGATGTTTGTTTAAAACGCCATATCTTGAGCGCAATTTTAGTCAAAAAGTGTTGGCCTATTAGGCTTGGCAATCAACCAGGCCACGGTCTAAAATATTTCAGCTCAATTGGGTTGGGGGTTGAGGTTAGATCAGGTCGGGACAGTCCGTGGCCCAATCAGAACAATAAAAACAACATCATATTTTAATTTTTTTATAAAAAATAGGTCGAGTCACGAGTCGGCCATCTTCAACCCTTTGAGCTACGGGCCAACATATAAACCATTAGTCCGGCCCGACTATTAACGTTCCTAAAATTCGGTGTAAAAATTTTTAAAAATGAATCCGAAATACATTACAAGCAAAAACAAATCAAAGCATGCTCTTCATTTATTCTCGATTTATGTCACTACAAAAGCCAAAAGATTCCTCGTGCTCATTATGCCACCTTTCAGTAACATGCATAAGAACAGGGATGATGAACTGATAAAAAGAAAAAAGAAAAAACAACATCTGAAGAAGATTCAAACAACACACGAAAAGCTGTAACTCATCTTCAATGGAGTTCGAACTGGACAACACTACATACTGGGAGTTTCTTTCAGGCAGGCCAAAACCAAAGATGAATCAGAATGAAAGAATAACAAATGAAACCAATCTGTTCATGTCTCAGGCAGGTGATTCCATGGATGATCATGAAGTAGTCACACCCAGAAGCCCAAAACCCCATCTTAAGCTGATATGGTTCCAGTCTCTGATTTGATTCTCATGTTGATGATATTGTTTTGGTCTGGAACAAGTAGAGATCAAGATTGCATTAGCAATTATAGAGTTCTAAAAAAATTTCAGACCGAACCTGGAACCCTAACTTATTCCAGAAATGTATGAGATTTATGTTCTTACTTGGTAGAGATGTGTTGGTTACGAAGAAGCAAGCTCCAATGACAATGTAGCATAGCAAGAGTGCCAACCCTTTCATGTAATGAGAAGTACCATCCTGTTGTTCCAGGTAGAAGATAAGGTTTCACTCAATAATACGTTATAGTTTAAATTATACGATGACAACATTGTTCTTAAACCTTGCCTGTAAAGTGAATGCTACGGCTATTACAGACAGGGCAAGAGTTCCTGTCTCTACCAGGTTGAAAACCAAATCCATGTCAATTCCAATTATCCAAGCCACAATTACACAAATTGGTACCTGTAAGAAGTGTCACAATTTAACCGTTTAAATGGAACTGTATTAGAATTTTTAATATGGGTAGAGTATAGAGCCCATTAACAAGAATTGGATTTGGGTCAACTATTGCCACAATGACTATAACTAGTCATTTAGATAGTTGATTCTTACCACTTATAAATCCTTTAACATTTTCATATTTAGTCAATATAAGATACTCTAATTGAAAAATTAATCATTTAGATAAAAAGTTAAGTTAAAAAGATCAATTGCTATTATATTGTTATAAAATCTAACATTTTTTAAAAGTTAGATCAGAAGTTAAACCGATAAGACAAGAAGTTTAAGGTTTAAAAAGTTCAGCTATTATTATAAAACCAATTACAAATTGAATTAAATTGAAGAATTTGAAATATGATTGAAAAATACTGCATTTACCTGTAAAAAAATTAGAAGTTTAAATAAAAAAGAAACTAACCGATTATTTAATAAACTTACGGTTTTTAATAGCAAAGATTATTAAAATAAATTGAACCAAAAAAATAAAAATTAAATTAAAAAATTGACCAGTTCAAAGTTTTCACAGTTAAACCGGCCAAATTGGATCAAAATTTTATCATTGATGAAATCAGCAAATAATATATTGAAAAAATACACAAATTTTTCTGTTAAAAATTAAATTTTAATTAAAAAAGACTATTAAATAAAAGTTTAATAATTTTTTTTAATTTATGAAAATAGTTAATTTTCAAATTTTAATTAATTAAGAAATAAATTGATAAATTTTTTTATAACAAGAATGAATTTGTGTATCTTAAATTCTTACCACAAACATTGCAATTTGTGTTGCAGATCCCAAGGCAACCCCTAATGAGATGTCCTGCAATTAAAAATAACAAATTAAAATGTTAAGAATATAGATCAATACATCATAATTAAGTTAATTATATAAATAATTAAGAATTATATTTTTTATTCAAGGAATTTAGTGTGATTAATTATATGTAAATATATGAATATATTATAAATTTTAAAATATAAAAATATAGAGATGATTATTTGGTTACGGAGAGATTCAGTAATATGCAGCTTTATTTTTAATCGGGTATTTATTTAACTTGCGGGTTCTGAAAATAAAAATAATAATAATAATAATAATTCACAACTTACTAGCTTGTTTTTGAAAGCAAAAATGATAGCTCCAGCATGTTCTGCAGCATTTCCAACAATTGGTAGCAAAATGATGCTAATGAAACTCACAGAAAGTCCCCAAGAATCTGAAGCTTCCTGTTCAACCCAAAAAAAAATCAGAAAAATAGAAAAAATGAGAACTTTGAATTCATAAAAATTAAATAAAATTATAAAAATCCAATAATTGTTCTTCAATCAACCTCAATAGTGGCCACAACATATTCTGATAAAACAGCAATGACCACAGTCATTCCAATCAGCCAAACGATCCCACTCCAGAATCCAATAACTGGTGTTTCTTCACCAACATTACCGTTATCTTTATCTTCCTGATCAGTTCCACAAGTATGGGAAAGTCAATAACTTTTAACAACTGACATTAAACAAGTATATCTATCAGAATGCTTCTCAGACATAATTTAATGTTATCACCACCTGTGCTTCAAACATCTGTCTGTGTGTCACCAACTGGAAGAAGATATATACACCATAAGCAATAAGCATAACAACACTGCTAGCTCTGGACAACTGCAGTGTCGGGACCGCCGTGAGAGTGAGGGAAGCGCCCGCGAATCGGAACAACAATGGCAGAACATTACACAGCAATGCTAGTACCAGTAGGATTATGTTCACGTCAGCTTGTTTCTGTTCAATTTCATCAGACATTGCATGTTAAAATCATAAGTGAAGCAGTACAGAAACTAAATTATTATGTTTTAGAAGAAGCTTACTCTATCGAATTTTTGCTCCTTTCCAATGTTGGCAATGCCGCCGCATAGAAGAGAGGTTCCAAGGACTAAAAGCAGGTTTGAAAGGATTGAACCCAGAAGAGAATACTTCACCACCTCTATTTTTGCTTGACATAAAGCAAATATAGCTATGATGAGTTCAGTAGCATTGCCACAAGTTGCATTTAGAAGACCTCCCACTGTAGAAAGCCAAAAAAAAAAAAATTAAGTATTAAAAAAAGAAAAATATGTAAGAAATTAATTGGTTTGGTTTGCAATCTTTATCATTTTGTCTTTTTGTCAATCAATGGAAAAAGTGTTTCATGATCTTTATTAAATATAAACTTAAGAAGACATGAAATCGAAACTATACATCAAAGTACCTGTCGGACCAGTGTAGTAAGCAAGTTGCCTGTGATTGTTCATAACAAAAACAGAAGAAAACAAGAGATTAAGAATCAGAAACAATTCTCTGCTGCTTAGGATATGAAAATGAACAACTAATTCGTTCTTACTCTGTGAGAAAGCTGACTCTTTCTGCAAGTGGGGTGAGTCCAAGCAAGCTGAGAGCAAAAATCCATGGCTGTTTCAAAGAAACAACAACATGAAAATCTTGATACAGTATCAGCTTTTGAAACTTTTTATCATTTAGTTCCTTGAACTCCATTAAAGAACGCATGCACTTACTCTTGCAAAACCGTAACAGTAGGCGATAATCGCAAGAGGGATAGCAGGGAACAGTACAGAAAGCTTAGTTCCGAGAATAACTTCTTGGAGATTAGTGAGTAACAGTCTAAGCAATCCACAACGAACTTTGGAAACAAGTGTCAGGTCGGATTTCTTTCTCAGAGAAGAAGATGACATGTTGTGAGCAGTACGGCCAGGTCTCATCTCCTTGCTTGAACCCTTGAGATTTCCACTCTCCATAAGCCTCGGTTCCTGTGTAGATGCCATAGTAATGGTGCACCCAGACAAAAGAGAAAGGATCAAATCTTCACCACCTCAAAGTTTGGTTGGTTCTTGATAGACAGTAATGGGCAGGAAGAGTTTTTGAGTGAACTGTTATAAATAACGTGACACCAACGAACGATGGATTTGCTTGCTGCAGCTTCGCGGAAGCTTCGTTCTTTTTGTCTGACCTAATGGCATTTGGTATTTTATTAGTTTCTTTTGTTTTGTTTCTAATAATTGGCTTGCTTGAAGTAGGTATTTGAAGATCATACAAAGCTTGTTCTGGAGAAAATAATGGAATTTCAAATTGGTGTCTTCAATGTCACCTAATTATTGGGAGATTCATGATTTTTCTACACATTATTTGTATGTTCTTTATGTTAATTTTTGGATAAGTGTTTGAAAATCAAACTGATTCGATCAATTTTACGATAAAAATCTTAAATCGGTTAACTTTTTGGTTCGTTTTTAACATTTGGTTCGATTTAGTTAATAATTTTTGTTATTAAAAATCGATCAATTTAACATTGATAAATAAGTAAGTTTTTGTAATAATAATAACAATAACAATAATAATAATAAGCACACTAAAAAATGATCGAGTCGATAGAGTAAGGGACATAGAGCTAAAAGATAATCCCAGGCTTAAACATTTAAAAGTTCTTTGTAAACCGCATCCGATTACTTAATTCACCCTTAAATAGGTAATATGTTAACTATTCCTAATAACTTACAGTTAGGAAGCAAAGGCAGTGTGGGTAGAAAATAATGATGGCATGAAAGAATGAGAATCAACTCATGCATCTCTCATTTCATTAACAAAAAAAAAGGTGAAAAACATTGAAGTGTATTTTAAATACATAAAGAAGAGAGATGATAGGTTAAAAAGTATTTAACCTTTTGCAGAATTTTTAATTTAATGTTATTAAGCGACCGTTTCACTACAATAACTTAAGCTGTTATTTGAAGTCAACTTAACTGGTTTTATATATTCGCTAATATACTCCCTCAACTGAAAGTCCTTTGGGCTTGAAACTTGTACGGACCTACTATACCTTGTGTTGAATTAATTTGATGATAAATAGGTGGATGGTAGGATTTAAACTCAAGACCGTTTGGTCACAAAGGCTCTGATATCATATTAAGCGATCGTTTCACCACAATAGCTTAAACTATTGTATGAGATCAACTTAATTGGTTTTATATATTCGCTAACAGATGTCACATTTTTAAAAAGTTTTTAATTTAGTATTAACCTTTCATAATTCCCACAAATCAGATTAAAACATTGCTAATCGATCGAGTTGACTCGTTTAACCGTAAAAATCTTGAACAGTCAAATTTTTAACTGTATTGTTCGATTTACTGTAATAACTCTTGTTATTATAATCTGATCAATTTGTTAATTAATTGGTAAATTTTAATAATTAATAAGTTTTTATAAACTTAAATAAATCAATTAATTTTCATTTAACAATCTCTTTTTTAATTAAACTTCAAATTTTTCGATAAATAAAAATAATTTTTTGATTATATTTTAAAATGTTAATTTTATTTATTTTCAAATAATTTTATGATAATATAATACATTCAAATTTTGCCTGCTAGAAAGAAGATTTGGGTCTTTCCGTACACATAACTCAATGCGGAAAGTCAATTTTCTAATAACAATTACATCAAATACACTTAAGACTTGAAATTTGTTGCTTCCCTTCCTCTCCAGTCAATCTAAGATTCTATATACCGTACAAAGAAAATCCTTAAACCGAAAGGGGACCAAGCTGAGTAAACGTAACACAAAATAAGATATTAAAGAAAGTGGTTTGGAGTAAGAGTTCCTTCCCGGGTTGATCGTAACACAAAATAAGATATTAAAGAAAGTAGTTTGGAGTAAGAGTTCCTTCCTGGGGCCCCATTTAGCCTAAGTTGGTTGGGTTACAGTTGAGCTACGAATTGCCCCGACCAAGCCACGGGTCTACTATGGTTCACCTGGACGTCGACTAAATGCCCGTTCATTTTTTTCAAAATGACGTTGTTTTGAATTTTTTACTTTAAAAAATTAATGAGCGAGTTGGCCCATTCCGGTCCGCCGAGTCACAGGTTGACTAGAGGCTCAGCCCAGCCAGGCCTAACCCATTAACATGCTTAATTGATCCTAAGGTCCTAGGGATGATAATAGAACGAGATGGAACGTAACATATTTTTATCGTTTAGTTTAGGGTTTCATAATGGAATGAGACAAAATGAGATGAAAGCGGAGGGATAGATGTTATGTTCTATTATATTTTAAACAATGAAAACAAGAAACCTTCGATTCGGAGGATCTATGATAGATCGTAAGTTAATAAATACATACTTCCTAATATACCCTCAATAATTTTTCTTAATATCAATTATTTCTTCTAATCCTAATTCTCTTTTCCCAATACTCATTTATTACTGTCTACAAGTTTATCACACACACAGATATCTATTACGGTCTTTTAGTTCTCCGTGTTCTACTACTTCTCTTTCTTATCGTGTTGTTTATTAAAATTTTTATTATATAAAAATAAAAATTATATAAAAAATTATTTGTCAAAGTCACAGCAATGACTTTTTAATTGGACATAATTTCTGTTTTAAAATTATAGCGTTAAACTTCTTGCAACAACCATTTTAATATCAAGGGTTATTTTAATATTAGGAAAATAATAGTTATTTATTATATATTACATTCCATTCTATCCATCTTTTAAACAACATTTCAAAATATTATATTACGAACATTTCTATCCCTCTCAAACAACTATTTACTATATTACATTCCATTCTATTATAAATTATTCCGTTCCATTACATTTTCTTTCATCATATTCTATTAATTAACATCCAACTAAATAGACCCTAAAACTTTCCTCCCGAGTTGGATAAACTCAGAAAGGAAGGTTCATTAAACATATCTTACTTCTTACATCAATTAGTTCGAATTCGTCACCTAAAATTTAGGGTTAAATTATCCTATTGGTAATTTTTCTATAATTTTGGTCTTGTAGTGTCTGTTTTTCCTGTTATCAACTTTTATTAAAAATTCTAAATTTCAGTACAACGACGACGACGTTTTTGCTGTGTAGTACACGTGACATTACACGTGGCATTACAAATGACATTACCAAATACAAAGGCAGTATTTTGAAATTTACAATTAGATTTTTAATAAAAAAAATTAGCCGCAAAGCTTATTATTATAAACAGTAAAATAGAGCTCATTTTTATTCTTATAAAATAAAATAAAATAAAAATTACTCTTAATTTTATAAAAAATAATAAAAAATTCATATTTTTCTTTTATTCTTTACACGAGCCCAAAACTAAATAAAAATAAGGGTCTATTTTTTTATTTTACTCCGGGCCTATAAAATACTAAAAACGACCATGATCTTAAGATTGCTTAAATTGAGAAGGAAAACAAAATTGGAATGAAATACTAAATTAAGATTATAATAAAAGATATAGGCCTTTCTTATAATTTAGAAAACTTTATAAAATTTTTCCAACTTTTAAAATTTTTGAAAAAATCCTTTTAGTTTTAAGTTTTTTTTATAAAAACCTTTTTTCTTAGACTTTAATTAAAAACAACTATAAAATATATACAATAAAAATATCATACTTATAACTAATCAAATGTCATTTTCATTATAATTTAATTTAACTTTTAAACTCGAATCGAATTAATTAAATTCGACTCAGACTACTAATTTATTATAATCATTTTAAATTATTAATTTAAGTCAAATTTTGATTTAAATATAATAGTTAAATTAGTTATTATATTAGTGATATTTAATAAATCCACGTTTGATATTTATATTACATGTATTTTATTATTATTTTGTAATCAAAATTTAAAGGAAAATTTTTTAAAAAAATTTGAAAACTAATTTTTTTCAAAAAATTTAAATATTAATAATTTTTAAAAATATTTCTTGAGCTATGAGAAATGTCGTATCTTCTACACTTGAGATGTTCTTTAGTTGTTTAAATTTGTGGGACCTGATCCTCTGGCTCCTTAATCATGTCCTCTAGTCCCTTAATCCTGTCTTAACTCTGTCTCAAACTATCCAAATCATTTATTTATGTGGGTCCTTTAATCATGTCCTAATTCAATTCCAAACTATCCAAGCTATTTTTTTATGTGGCCGATTGGGACAGAATTAAAGAGCCTATATAAATAAATGGCTTGAATAATTTGGGATAAAATTGGGACAGAGATAAGGGGCCGTAGAATTTGAGGGGTAAATTTGTGACCACAAGAATCAGGAAAAAATCTAGACGTGATGTCAGACAGATATCGAATCAAAATCGATCAGTATGTATGTGACACCTAGGCATCTTGTTGATTAAGTTGACATCGTCAGAAATCGTATGCTGTCATTTTCCTTATATTGTGTGCCAAGTATGGACAAAGTCTTGTCAATTTCTCATTTGGTACCGCCGGAAGAGAAGCCTCAGTATGACGTCCATACTCTTCTTGTTGCATTAAAAAAAAAAATCTCACGGGGTAATCTAGCGGTAAAAAAGTGGAGAGAATTGTGTGAAAGGTTGTAAATTTGAACTAAAAGAGGAGCACCTTTTGTTAAGGTAATATAATTTTTTTTGGTAGTGGCTCATTTCTTAGAATAGGTACTTTTATTATTGTCTAAGATTAGACTCAAATTTACCTATTTATGAGTCTAAATAGGTGACTTATAAATCTCAGAATTATTTGGGCGAAGCCCGAAACTTGAGTTATCCCAAAAAAAGAAAAATACAAAAATAAGGCTCTGATGTGCAAAAAACAATTAATTATGTTAGATTATATGTTAAAATAACATAATTAAGGCTATGTTTGGTAATCTGTGGATTGTAATAGCTGTTAGTTAATTCTATCAATAGTTAGCTAATAGTTAATTATATCAACAGTTTATAAAAATATTCATTAAAATTAGCTGTTTAGTATTAGCTGATAATGTGTAAAATGACTTACAAGATTATGATTTAAAAAATT
Organism: Erythroxylum baracoense; assembly: GCA_025629805.1. Taxonomy (NCBI): domain Eukaryota; kingdom Viridiplantae; phylum Streptophyta; class Magnoliopsida; order Malpighiales; family Erythroxylaceae; genus Erythroxylum; species Erythroxylum baracoense. Next base: position 33,433,113 of record JAOTAY010000004.1, read on the forward strand.
TTATAAAGACATGAATATTATATTGCTTAGTATTTTGTTAAGTATTCTTATAACAATTTAGATTTTAAATATTTAATTTTACAAAAATTAAGTTTAAATTTAATAATAATAATAATAATCAAATGTAAATTCTCTATTAATATGAATAATGTAACGAGCTACTTCACATTAACATTTTTCATATAATATGTATGAATTTTATTATTTAATAAATTAAAATATCTATAATTATAATATGACACAAATACGATATATAGTAGTTATATACTAAAAATATTAATTTGATGTGATTCTTTATGTTCAAAAACTTAATATTATGATATATTTAAATATAAACTAATATTATATAATTAAATAAAGATTATTAATTAACCTCTTTATTATATTCTTCCAAATTTCAGTACGATAAAAAAAGGCTCCTCTTAATATTATGGTATTTTTAAATGTAAACTAATATTATACAACTAAATAAAGATTATTAATTAACCTCTTTATTATATTCTTCCAAAATTCAGTGCGATAAAAAAACTAAGTTGTCAATTTTGAAAACACATAGAGTAAAAGCAAAGAGTAAAGTGAAGGACAATACTGTTATTAGGCAAATAACTAATCTCAAAAGCTCATTTTATTAAACTTTTAGAAATCAGCTTATTAAAGTTAAAAAAAACTAACTAATAAGTTATATACCGAACACAGCAATAACTTTTTAAAATAATTAAAAAGCTAACTTTTAATCAACAACTCTTTGCTAAACTCTTCCTAAAACTTAGTAAATTGTTCTTTTTTTAGTGTTTTATCAAGGAAATGGACTAATCTCCAAAAATTGAAGTTGTTCATAATTGTTTTTAGAATAAAAGATAAACTTTATTATATGCTTTTGGTATCATAAATATTTTGAAAATAGCATTTTTTATTAGTTTGAAATAAAATTGCGTATTATTGGAATTACCTAAATTTTTACTGAGTTGCTATGGAGGTGTGATATTATATCTAAATCAAAATATTATCTAACCTTCATTAAACAACAATTTAGTTAAAATAATTTGATATAAACTTAATGAAATATTATTTTTGTGTCTTATGAGAATAAAAGAAAAAAATAGTTGTCATTATTATTAGCAGTAACCACAAATAATAGCAAATCAATTCATTTCTGAAGAAAATGCCAAGTTAGGGCAGGCAGAAGGAAGTTTCCTGACGTGAAAAGTTCAATGTTCAATGATGTTACAGCAACATAGGAAAAGCCTAGCCTATATATTTACCAAACCCTAATTGCCACATTCATGAAGAAGAAAAAGGAGGAGGAGGAGGAGGAGGAGGAGCATAAGAAGAAGAAGAAGAAGGTGTTGATATTACTCTTCAGGTGGATTGGTCACATCTCCTTGAGGGTAAGGTTGATGATTATCTTGTACTGTGTAAAAAAAAAAAAAAGAGCATTGTTAGGTCTTATGCATAATTATCTCATTTTTCTACTTTTTTAACAAATAAAAAATTAGGATGAGTTGTGATAAAAAATCAAGAAAATGTATAGATTGCACGATATTTAAATATATTTTAGTTAAAGTATTAAATTATAGATTGAGACTAATTAATGACCAATAATTAATAATTTTCAGTGACTATTATTACTAAATAAAAAATTATTTTAAGAAATTATATTTTTTGACAACTTATAGAGTGATTATTAATAATTAGTAACTATAAGTAAGAGTGAAGGTAGAATAAACATACCATAATCACATTAGTTTAATTAGTTTGTGTCGGGATTAAAAACCGAGCTGAATTACTACATCATTGATATCTGATTATTCTATATATAATGTTTTTATCCTGTATATTTTATAATTAGAGAATGAGTTTTTTTAATTAAAAATTAGAAATAATCTTTTTTAAAAATTTAAAAAATAGGGGTTTATTTTAAATTTCTTAAATTAAATCAGATGTTTATGTCTTTTAGCCAATTAATAAGTAAAGCAAGCATTTGAAGATAGTCGTTATAGAGGCAAAAGACAGGAAAAACAACAAAAGAAGAAAGAACTTCTCCTCTCAATCTTGTCTTCATCAGTATGGATTGCCAAATGTTAGTTTCTAGTTTCTACTCTCCATCTCACAAACTCCATGGGACCTCCTCCTCCTCCTGTCACTTCAAGAAACATATCATTTTGATACAAATCCTGAAGAACATGTCTCGACCACCTTATATTTTTGCGGTTCACATGCATGTCTCTTTTTGTCTGAACTGACCAGTATACCTTCCACGAAGCTTCCTCATTACCCACTTCGGTTTATGTCCATACAAACAACACAACAACCTAGAACTTGAAACTTTCATTATTATCATCCAGCAAAAACCAATCCTTTTCGGATGTGGATCGTGTCACAACAACCTCATTCATTTGATATGTCCCGTAGTTGCGCAATTTCCAGGAAATTTCCCATAGCTGAAGCCGTACGTCCTGCATGAGTTTTCCTTTACTTCTTTGACCTGATTCTTGGTAGATTTTGCTTGTTTGTTCAGGAGTGGTCCTATCTGAATTATATAAGCAGAGCAGCGATCAGTTACTTATCAAAATCAGACCGTACTTAAGATGGTTTGTACTTCTCAAGCTCAACCATCTTCAACCACAGAAACCATCGTGTTCTGGCACAACTCTTCTTTGGTTCCACACAAAGTACAATGAAAATGAGATTGATATTTTTCTCGGTTCATTACACGTCAAAATATCCTTTCTTCGTACTTTCATGTTTGTTAGGTAGTTATTTTTAAACTTTAGATAATAAATTAAAAGATACTTAATTTCAATATTTAAAAAACTGGATTATAAGTTAAATCGATAAAATAAAAGATTTAAGGTTTAAAAGCTTCAATCGATATTAAACTGCTACAAAACAAGTTAAAATTTGAATAAAATTAAAAAATAAAATATGATTAAAAAATTGTCCTTACGAATAATTTGAAATTTAATTTAAATATTGTTAAAAAATTAATTGATTTATTTTGAAAAATTTTAAAGTTTAATTAAAAAATAAGACTACTAAATGAAAATTAATCGATTTATTAAAAATTTATTAATTTATAAAAACTGACCAATTAATTAATAAATTAGTCGGTTTTTACTGTTGAAGATTTTTACTGTTGAATCGACCGAATCGATTCAATTTTTAAAACATTAGAATATAACAAGAAATTGATAGAACAAACACAAGCAAAAAGGTAGTGACTTGTGTATGGCAATTTTTTTTTTGCAAGTTACCTTCAATTCATATATAGACATGAGCCTGTCAAAAAATAAAACAATGGGAGTTTGTCAGACAATAATAGCCTCTCAAATGACAGGAGTCTGCTAAAGTATGAGTCATGTTGAAACAATAAAAAGAAAGTGTCTGTTAAAAAAAAAGGAATCGTCAGCAAGTCGACAACAGAAGGATCCTACTATAATAATGAAAGAGCCTCTTGCTGAAATGAACACACACACAATATAATGCGGACATATAAAAGTTAAGAGAAGAGAGAGAAGGAAGCAGTCGATTTATACTGATTCGACTTATAACCTAAGCCTATATTCAATCTCTAGGTATCCAACTTGAGTGCTTCATTATAAAAATCTAAGGAGTAATTTGACGACCCTCTTCAAGCTCGCAAGTACATATTTTTCAAAATTCTCCAACCTTTCATACCAGTAGTATCTTGCTAGCTTCTACAAACTCTCAACAAATGAACAAGTAATTTGTTCCGTATGAGCTTAAATGATCTCTCAGAAAAAGAATTGTCACTTTCTAAGGCACAAGAAAATTTAATTAAGATACGAATTTTGAGAATATAGCTGCTTTTGAAGTTTTTCAAAAATTCTAGCTTTTGTGTCACCGTTTGCAAAATACAGTGGCTCTTTTTAAAATATGCATTTTTTTCAACTAATCATTACTTCATTTTTATTTTGAGTTGACTTTAAATCTTTAATATTATCTTTACTAGAATTTTACAATAATCAATCGTTAAGAAGAATCTGAAGCTGATTGACGAAATATATTATTAACAGGATCCTTCCATATTTTGAAAATAAATAAGATAAGTTTATAAAAAAAATTCCTGCAAAAAAAGAAATATTTATCTTATAATTTTATTTCCATATCATTATCTTCAAAATGAAATAAACCAAATTTAAATTTTAAAATAATACATGATCATCATCAAAATTATTAATTAGCCAAACAGAAATACGTAACTAGAAGAATCGCGATTTGCGAAGAGACGTAAAGATAAGTGTTTGGTCTATACGGCAGTTATAGGAATGCATATGGTAAATTAGCCAAATGCGTCGTTCCAAGATGCCCATCCCAATCGTCCGGAGTATTCATGAGCTGTTCATTAGAAATTGGACTGTTGCTCATCGGCACATCTACCGAGAGAGTAACAAATGCGCCGATTGGTTAGCCAAATATGCTGGTAATTTTGACGTCGGTGTCTATCATTTTAACACAACACCCATTGAGTACCACTTGATCCTTTTACAAGATCTATCGGGAATTTATTTCTCCAGACTTAGCGTGTAATGTTTTTTGTTTGCTTCCCTTTAGAAAAAAAAAAAAAAAAGCCAAAAGCAGATCAAGTTCGGTGATAAGTTGAGGAAGAAAACGGGAAGAAAACAAGTGTAATAATTGGTCTTCACGAGTAAGTGTAATAATTGACGTCTTCACTCTTCACGAGTAGTACGAATGGTCACATGGGAAGCACGTCGATGCTTGAGCTCATGGCTTGATTTTGTTTGACGTTTATATCATCACCCGGAGTCCGAACCCCACGCTTGTTGTCATAAGGGTATCTTTAAGGAAAAGATCCGATGTTGTGATTCAATTATAATATTTTTATTATATTTTATTAAAATTTGTTTACATATTTATTTTTATTATAAAATAGAGTTAAAATAAAATAATTGAATCAAAGAATTTGATACATAAGACTTGGTCGGGTCGGTCGTGCTGGGCCCGAGCCCAGTCGTAATGACCCACAGGCCGATCGGTCCAATCTTCAAAGATCAG
>JAOTAY010000004.1:33438249-33448735 GCA_025629805.1 Erythroxylum baracoense
GGCCTATCGGGAAACAACCCCCGACGTGCCTTCTTTGTTTTGCAGGAATCCTTAAGCCAGAATCCTTGTGTCCAACAATTGTCTCCATGGATCCAAACGGCAACGTGCAGCCTCGTCAGAATCCGGCTGAACCAAGACTTATACTCGTTTGTCTCATTTGGGTGTTTAAATCTTATGTTATTTAATTTTATCCATATATTTATATGAATCTTATATAAATGAGTGAATGAGATTTAATAGAATAGCGTAAGAACTGGTTAACCGGAACAAATAATCTTACCCCTAAAAAAGTAAAACCTAATTTAGCTTGGAGAAAGTCATTTAGCAAATCAGCAATTCGATTTAAATATTTCGTAACAAATTGTTAATATAAGGTGAATCCAATGTTTTCAAATCCAAAAAGATATAAAATCGGTAAGACAAAATTTAAGGGTTAAAAGGTTTAATCAGTATTCGAATGTTATAAGATTGGTTAAATTTTGAATAAAATTGAAGAATTTGAAAAATAATTTTAAAGTTTAATTAAAAACTGTCAAATAAAAATTAATTAGTCTAATTTTATATATAAAAACTAATTAGTTTACAAAATTAGCCGATTAATTAATAAACTGGGCAATTTTAACAATAAAAATTATTATACTAAATTAAATCAGAAAGATAAAAACCGAAAAGTTGGTCGGTTTTAGATTTTCACAATTAAACTAGTCAAATAGGTTCAATTTTTTAAAACATTGGGTGAATCTGTTGGAAAATTGATTCGAAATCTGATACTACTATTGAAAATTTGGTATATTACCAAAAGATTTTGAAAGGATTGGGGGAGAAATAAGATCGGATCTAAGTAAACTCGTATACAATTAAAATATCATATTTTACCTCAAATCATTAAGATAATATTAAAAAATATTATTTTTAACTTATTGTTTTTCACTTTAATTAATAACTTATCAATTTTAATCACAAAAATTATTAAATTAAATCAAATCGAAAAATAAAAAATCGAACAAAAAAAAAGTGCATGTCAAAGTTTCCACCGTTTAGTCCTTAAAAAAAAACACTTGGTCCTATATGTCAAATAAGTGAAAATACTGAATAATATATAAAAATATAAGAAAGTTATATTTCCTTTGCCCTTTATGATCTATATGGGCCTCCAGAAGCAGAGTACTTCTGTTAATCCATAGCCTGGTCCAAGGAATAATAAGGCTGCTTAAAAATTCAATCTTCAGCATTTTTTTGTGATTTAATATTTTAAAATTTATAATTCAGAATTTTTTATTATTTTATTTAAAGAATTTAAAGAATTTTAGATGTAATATATATATAAATTATATCACGTGTCAATTTCTTAAAAAATAATAGAAATTTTTTATGAATATTATATGCTGGATTTTTATGTAGAGTCTATTTCCATGATTTGAACCCGTGAGCTTGTGATCACAAAGAAACAACTTTACCAATTGTTTAAAGACACGACATATTATAACTTTTCTTTAAAATTATTTGAATTACAAAAAAATGTGATATCTTTCTCCATTAGACTAACATGTTACAGACATAATTATTTTGACGTAGATGATAGTTTATTAGAAGATATTAGCATTTTTAGGGCTAGTAGAAGTACTTAAAAATCTGATAAATTGAACAAAATAAATGATGCTTAGGTTTGCAGAAATTTTATTAAGTTGAATTGAAGTTTGACTTAAACTATTTTTATTCTTATTATCAAGAAAGCTTCCCAAATAAAGGATTATTATGTTAAGGTCCCTGTCAGAGTAAGTAAATAGCTGGTAGAACTTTCAATAATTAGCTAAATAGCCTTCAATAAATTGGTAGAATTCAAGATGTCTTTACTCAGTACTGAAGCTTGCTTAAATAGAAGAATTGGCTAATGCCTAGACATGATCTCTTGTGGCACCAAAGTAGCAGCCACAATGGATACACGATAAAGATAAAAATTAAAAGATAAATTAGAAGATAATAAAAAGTAGTTGCCTTGACCAGTTCTGGTGGAGTGCTTTATGCTTGCTAATCTCTCTTGTTGTCTTCTCCAAAATACTTGGGATTTTTTTACTGGTATCCTGAGTGACCTCCTAACATATTATAGTTACTTTTGAAAAAGTATAGAAGGAAGAAGAAGAAGATACAAGAAGGTTACGAAGGAATGAATACAACTGTTATCTTATTCCAGAAGATACGAAAAAGTGTTTATACATAAACAGAAAAAATGTGCTTATGACAGCTGGCAAGACTAAAATTAAATAACTAATATCTTAACAACTTTGAACATATAGGATGGTTTATAAAAACACACTAGCACTTTTTAAGATGGTAAAAATACTCAAATTTAATAAATAACAATGTTTTAAAAATTAGACCGAAAGTTAAACCAATAAGACAAGAGTTTTGAAGTTTAAAGGTTCAACGAGTATTAGACTGTCATAAAACTAGTCAAAGATTGAATAAAATTGAAAATTTTGAAATATGATTAAAAGAAATTATCCTTACCTATCAAAAATTTTGAAGTTTAATTGAAAAAGAAACCTGATAAATAAAAATTAATTGGTTTATTTTGATTTATAAATATCGATTAGTTTATGAAAACTGACTGATTAATTAATAAAGGTTATCAAAGTAAATCAAACCGAAAAGTTAAAAACTAAATCAAAAAATTAGTTGGTTCAATATTTTCACGGTTAAACTTTTTAGAAATTCACAAGTTGAGTAATCCCATATCGAAAAAAGAAAAAAGGATGAATGAGTTATATGCAATGATAGGATTCATAACTCATTGTGTTAAAAATTTACATTGAGATATGATGTCTCGTTGTATATAGGTTTACTTGGATCTAATGCGATATCTCTCAAGACCCTCTCAAAATTTATTAGAATTGATCGAACTAGGGTCATTCCTAAGCCCGGTACAAAGTAAAAAAATATACCCTAATAAAACGACAATATACAAATATGTAAAATTTAAAAGCATATTTTCAATATTAAAATTTAATGTCCATACATAAATGACTAAGTCACAAGTCCACATACTTAATAAAATATTGAATGATCATAACAATAACAAACAACATCTTACTAGCAACTAAACAATAAAATTAAAATACATAATACCAAGAGAATTGCGCTAACAAGTATACAGATAATCATGAAAAACAATTTTCATTACATTCCTAGATGTAAAATTAGTACACTTTCTTTTAATAAAATATCAAATATTCTGAAATGTCGCAATAATTATCTTTTTTTTCAAAATTTTAGTTTATACTTTTAGATAAATGTCCATCAATTCTATTATAATTACTTGTAGGATCTATTACAATGTAGTTCATCCTAGACGAGATCTTATCTTACTCATTTAAAATTTAAAATTTAAAATTTATTTTAAAATTATACTTTCCAAAAATCATCAACTCCAAATAAGAAGCCATCGAAACCTTTTTTAAAAGCTAGAGTTTAAATGAATAGTCAAAGATTGAAATTTCAATTATATATTATGATCAAATATTATTATATTAATAAAATACATCATTATTAATAAAGACGCTAACATATATCTCAACTGACGGTTAGAATATTTTTGGTATACATAAATATCATTAAACAGATTTATTTACCTTTAAATTTCTACACTTTTTTATGAATAGATTTATTAATTTTTTAATTTTGAACTCTTTTAATAAATAGATTTATTAATTTGTTAATTTTTAAGACTTTTAATTAGATATGGCAATTATGGCCTGGCCCGGCCCGATTTTAGCCCTGGTTTGGCGGGTTATGGGCCGGCCACGGGTCGACCACAGTCGACTTGAGAGAGCCACGGGCCAGGTTTGAATTTTTTAATTAAAAAATATAGATAGGCTGAGTTTGGCCGGGCCTGCCCATCCTGACCCTCGCCCCCCTATGATTAAGGCAGGGCCGGGCCGGGCCGAGGACGGCTCGGGCCCAGCCCGACCAGGCCTATTGACATCTTTACTTTTAATAAATGAGTTCCTATAAATTTAGACTTCCCAATGCCCTTTCAACCTTTGTCTAATGAACCGGGTTGGTTTAATTTTTAATTATTAAAAAATAAAAATATTATGTTTTGATTCGAGATCAAACTCATTTATCTAAGTAAAATCAAACATAAATTTCAACTCGGGTTCGAAAATCTTTTTAAATTGAATTCAAGTTCGATTAAACCTATTGCTATTCTTATTATAAGGAATACGTTCCTAAAAAATGATTATGATGGTAACTAATTACTGATTTCACAAGGAAATAAGAGCAAGTCATGTCCGGGATAGGCTGATCTACAAAGATTTTTTCAAAGCACTACTTAAGACTTTTAAAGCATTTCGAGGACAAATGAGATGAACATGGCGATACAATCATAACTTGATAAATCACCTCGATGGTCCATTATCTTAAGAGTCCATTTGGTTGGATATTAATTAACAAAACGGAACGGAACAGAACGAAATAATTTATAATAGAATAGAACGTAATATAGTGAAAAATTATTTGGGAATGATGGAATGACTCATAATGTAATGTAGTGAAACATTATTTGGAAGATGGATTAAATGTAATGTAACGTATAATAAATGACTATTATACCTCTTATATTAAAATAGTTGTAGCAAGAGGTTTAATGCTATAATTTTAAAGCAGAAATCATTTCAATTGAAAAGTCACGCACAACCGTGACAAATAATTTTTTATTTTAATAAAAGTTTTATTATTTTATCATTAATTATATACAATTTATTATTAATTATATAAAAATATTATTATTAATTATATGTGATTTATATTTAAAATTTATTTATATAGAAATATATATAAGAATAATTTTATATATTTTCTATTTTCATTAATTAAAATTTTATTAATTTTTTATTTTATTATTAATTGTATACAATTTTTATTAATAATAAAAAATATTATCATTAGGAAAAGCATAAATAATATAAAAATATTATTAATTATATATAAAAAGGTTAGGGTTAAAAGAAATAATTAGTATTAAGAAAAATTATTGAGGGTATATTAGGTAGTATATATTTATTAGTTTACGTTCTACCCTAAATCTCTCAAATCGGAGATTTGTTATTTTCACTGTTTAGGATGGAATAGAACGTAATATAAAATCCTTCGCTTCCATCTCATTTCGTTCTATTCCATTGTAAAACTCTCGACCAAACGATGAAAGTGTATTACGTTCCATTATGTTCCATTATTAAACTTCCAACCAAACAGACCTAAAGTGGACAGACATGCTTGTATTGTAATGCACTAGAATTTATGTCATTTTTGATACCTATAGTTGAGTGACACTTTCCACTCTTTGTTGATACTATCAAAACCTTATCCTTATCTTCCAAATTAAAAAGTTGGCCCTAGGCTTGACAACATGCGTGACAAACGTTACTAATATGATAACTCAATAATAATTTTCGTATTGTTATTGTTATATTTTAATCAAAATCTTATAAATTTTTAATTAAAAAATTAAAAATTAATTTTTTTTATAAATTTAATTCCATATATTTCACCAATGAGCATTGATTGGAAAAACACATTCGGGTCAGCGCGTGCTGAAACGAAAATTCCTCTTACGCAACCTGACGAGCATGTCGGACAATCTAACCCGATCACGCGCATCGAGAGCGCGTGATATAACCATATTCCTTTTGTGTCCCTGTATATGTAAAAGAAATAATATAATAAAAACTTATCTTTCTGATCACGTATGTTTTCGTTGTGTCTTCATTTGTGTGGTCTGAGCTAACAAGTCTATATAGAGCAATGGTTGGACCAAGTAGACCACAGTTTGTGCTGTTCGGATCGTCCATTGTTCAGTTCAGTTTCGCCGATCAAGGTTGGGGAGCCATTCTCGCCGACTTGTACTCTCGCAGGGTAGCTGTGTTTTACCTTACTCAGTTTTCTTTATAGCAATCATTAGGTTTTTGATTGTTTGTTGAGTCTGGTATGACAAGGGTCAGTTCCATTATGCGTGCCAAGTGACATGACTAGTGATTTCTTGGAGATGGGTGTGTCAGGGATCATCCTCTTTGGTTGATCTCTGATTAATGAACTGCGGTCTTAATCATTAAATGATTTACAATATGATGTAATTAACTGCCGTTGATGTTAATGAAGTTTTAAGCCTGAGTTTATGGTTTGAAATTGAAACAGGCAGATGTTTTGGTACGAGGGTACGGAGGGTGGAATTCCAGGAATGCTTTACAGGTTCTTGAACAAGTTTTCCCGAAGGTATCTTCCAATTTTCTTTGAACTGTCACTAAATTTGAGCATTTTGTGGCTGAATTTGGACACTTATGGAAATCTGTCGGTTTGGTGTTTGATAAAAGGACGCAGCTATACAACCTTCACTGGTTATAGTGTACTTTGGAGGCAATGATTCAGTTCTTCCTCATCCATGTGACTTCACTCCTCACGTACCTCTTCCTGAGTACATAGAAAACATGAGGAAGATCGCTACACATCTTAAGGTAATCTTTCTAATAAGCTTGTGGCCTAATTATGATCACATGGTTTAGCTTCCCTGCATTTGTTTATGAATCCTGAAGTAGAACTACGCATTCTGATACCAATATATATATGGGATATGTATATTTTGGTTCTGAGTTTAACCACAGGAGAGGTCTTGTAAATGGCGTTGAAGTTCAGCATTTTTGTGTTTTGACAGAGTCTTTCTGAGAAGATCAGACTTATCTTTCTAAGTGCACCTCCTGTGAATGAGGATATGATTCGAAGATTCATTAGGTGGTTTTGTTCTTGGCACTACTATTCATTTTCTTGGGATTCTGCAGATAGGACCATTAGATAGTTGCATTAAGCGGCTGATTTAGTTATCTAAATATTTAAATTTTATTGTCAATTTAAAAAGAAAATAGCCGATAAATAAAATAATTATTTTTATTTGAGCATAAAATAACAAAAAATAATTAAAAATCCAAACTTTGATTGTTTTTTATCACTGTCTATAAAATATCAAGATTCATTCTATCTGAAACATTACTATATAAAGAAAAATACCAAAAAAGAGAAAATCAAAAACTAGTTTTATTACAAGTCTGTGTTGATTAGAATTTCAAAATAATTCTTATTCAAAAATTTAGAAAATTACAGATTTAAAGTAACGGACTATATTTTCAAACTTATATGAACTGAGTAAGTACTAATGTTTATAGCAGTACTTTCTGTCTCTGGTAACAGTATAGATATGCCAAGAACAAATGAGAGTTGCAGAATTTATTCAGAAGCTTGTTTGAAGCTGTGTGAGGAGATGGGGATAAAGGCTATTGATCTTTGGACTGCAATTCAGAAAAGAGATGATTGGCGTACTGCTTGTTTCACGTAAGCTCTACTGCCAATTTCTGCATCATGAAACTCAAGTTTAACAGTAGCTTGCCCTTCATTAATGGATCAAGATGACTTTGTTTTATTTCATAAAGTGAATTAAATTTAAAACTTTGTCTAATTTTACAATACTAATTACATTGTTTTAAAAAATATTAATTAATTGATTAAACTTTAATTTTCTTGTAAAAATAATGTCAATGGTTAAAAAACCCAATCGGTTTAGCCGAAACTAACTGTAAAAACTTTTAACTTTTTAACTTTTTTGTTCAATTTACTTTAATAATTCTTGTTCTTAAAAACCAATCAATTTATTAATTATTCAATGAATTTTTATTAATTAATATTCTTATAAATCATTTAAATCAATTAATTTTTATTTAACAATTTTTTTGTCAATTAAATTTCAAATTCTTTTATGGGTGACTATAATATCTTTTAACAATATTTTCAATTATTTAATTTTATTCAATTTTTAGCCGATTGTATGACAGTCTAATATCGAATGAACCTTTTAAACCTTAAATATTTTGTCTCACCAGTTTAACCTCCTATCTAGTTTTTAAATCATTGAATAATACATACATGAACCACCATGTTGATTCATCCCTTTACACCTTTACAAGTAGTAATAATAATTATAATTATAACAGTTTAAACATAAAAATAAAAAAATCTTAATTCACCCAAAAATTAGAAAGAACCTACATGTCATTTAACGTGTGGGTTCTTCACTATTATTTTTAAAATTTTAATCACAGTTATTTTATTACGACGCGTGTATTGGTGTGTAAAGAGATGCACTTAATGTGATGGTATGTGTCCATGTTGTTAATGATAGAGTTAATGAGATACTATTTTTACAATAAATTGGAAATTTGGGCATTATATTTAGGGATCAGATTTTTTGTTCTAGTTATAGTATTCTTATGTTTCATTAAATCTTATCCACATATTTACGTGGACTTCACATAAATGTATAGATGAAATTTAATGGAATAGATTGCAACAGATTAACTATAACAGATGATTTGATATGTTATATTGGTAGTTTTGATAGTTGTGGTTGAGCCTCTTTATTTAGTAGAATTAAGACTGCGTATTATTAGAAATTTTAAAACTTGCATTTTAGCAGGACTTTTACTGATTATTATTGTTGTCGTTGTTAACAGTTGTGTGGGTAATATTACAAAAATGAATTATTTTTACAATAAATTTGAATTTTGGATACTTAATTAATACTTTTAGTAGTTGTGATTAATGTTAGATAAACGTAGAGATTCAACCTTTAATTTTCTGGGAGATGTGATTATTTTGCAGAGATGGAATTCATCTTACTCCAGAGGGGAGTAAAATAGTGGTGAAGGAGATCTTGAGGACACTTAAGGAGGCAGAATGGGAGCCAAGTCTGTACTGGAAGTCACTCCCTGCTGAATTTGTAGGAGTATCACCTCATGATCCTGAAATCTCTGGGATCTTTGAAAGAGGTCTCCAATGGGAGCAGAACTAGAACTTAATTGGATATCCTTTGAGTAAGCTGAATATTCAAACTGATATTCTAATTTTGGAACATTTACTTTCATTTTGAAAACCCATGTAGTATTATTTCTGATTTTCAATATACTTTGAGGAGGCTAAATATTGATGATTTTATGATTTTCTGTCTTAATATATGAGGGGTATTATGAGGATTGAAAATTAGTTTAGGAGGTGTTTGGTAAGTAGTTTATCAACTATTTTTTAGTTTATTGACTAAAAGTTAGCTTTTTGATTATCTTAAAAAGTTATTCATGTGTTTGGTGAATGATTTATTGATTAGCTTATTTAACTCTAATAAGTTGATTTCTAAAAACTCCATAAGTGGAGCTTTTAGAATTAACTGTTTGTTTTATGATAATATTGTCCTCACTTTATTCTCTATTTTTATTCTGTGTGTTAAGAATATAATAAAGATGTTAATTAAACTTTTTAATCTTTATTTAATTTTATAATATTAGTTTACATTTTAAAATATCATAATATTAAAATTTTGAACATAAGGAGACACATCCAATTAATAATTTTAGTATATAACTACTATATATCTTGATACTATAAGTACAGATATTTTTAATTTATTAAATAATAAAATTCAGACATATTATAAGAAAAATATTAATATAATATAGCTCGTTTTATCATTCATATTAATAGAGATTTTAACGTTGGATTATTATTATTATTATTATTATTATTATTATTATGTTTTTTTATTAAATTTATAAACTTAATTTTTGTAAAATTAAATATTTAAATCTAAATTCTTATAAGAATGTTCAACGAAATAGTAAAAAATATAATATTCATGTCCTTATATTTTTTTATAAAAACCATGCCTTCATAAGTCATTTTACACATCAACAGTTAATACTAAATAACTAATTTTATCAAACATCTTTAATAAATAGCTGATATTATCCGTTAGTCAAATCAGCTAATATAACCACCTATCAGCTAATAACTAATGCAATCTACTGTTTGCCAGTCAAGGTCAGACTTAAGCCTTTAAAGCCCAAATTCATATTCAAAAATAAGTTTTAAATTTATGGCTGACTTAATCGAGTTTAAGAATTAAGTTAAATTATTAGTTTGAACTTAAGTTTAAGAATTAAGATAAATTATTGTATAAATAATATTTTATTATTTTAGAGAAATTGTTTAATAATTTAAAAAATTATAAATTTTCTTAAAAAATTAAACTAAGAGGCAATTTGTAGTTTAGATTACGATAAGATATGTTCTTTTTTTTTAATAAGAAGGAAGCCGAACAGTAAAATTACACAACTAGTTTAGGGAAGTAAATTCCTAACAAATACTCTAGTAGGATAAGGTGGCACCCAATCGGTAAATGATGAAAATACATAACTCCCACAGCAAAATGATTGGCATAGTTAGCTAACCAGTCAGCGCATCTGTTGCTCTCTTGAAACACATGATGATGAATAACAGTCCAGTTCTGGGAGAACAACTCATGTATACTCCGGACAAGAGGGTTAAGTGTCCGGGATTGCCGGTCGGACGAGGCGAGATTAAGAGTGTTAAACATTTACTACTTAGAGTTTAT
>JAOTAY010000004.1:33449849-33494085 GCA_025629805.1 Erythroxylum baracoense
AATTCATACTTATTATATGAAAAATACTAATATGATGTAGCTCGCTACATCATTCATATTAATAGAGAATTTAATGTTTGACAATTAATATTATTATGATATTTTTATTAAAGTTATAAACTTAATTTTTGTAAAATTAAATATCTAAAATTTAAATTTTTATAAAATATTCAACGAAATACTAAGAAATATAATATTCATACCTTTATATTTTTTAAAATAATACTCTCATAAGTCATTTTACACATCAACAACTAATACTAAACATTTAATTTTACCAAATATTTTTAATAAACAACTAATATTATCTACCAGTCAAATTAGGTGATAGAATTATCAACTAACCGCTAATAGAATTAATTAACAGCTAATATAATCTGCTATTTGTTAAACAGGACCACATACTTGGCCTTGGTGTTGTTAAATATTACTTTAGTGCTCTGCTCCAGTTAATCGGTTCATACCTTATACTATTAAACCTTATTTATATATTTATATAAAGGTCAAAGTAAATGTTTTGACAAAATTAAGTGAGACAGAATTATTGGACTGTATCAAACTTTATAAGAGACCCAATCTATCAAGTCAAATATCATCAACAATTAATGTGCATCGTGCAAAGATTTGAACTTTATAAGAGACCCAATCTATCAATGTTTTAAAAATAAAGTAAACGAAAGATTGAAAATTTAAAATATTTAATTGATATTAAATTTTTTAAAAATATTTAAAAGTTAAATAAAATTAAATAATTTAAATATATGATTAAAATAGATATTTCTTATCTATTAAAATTTTGAAGTTTAATTAAGAAAATGTTAAATATAAATTAATTGGTTTATTTTAGCTTGTAAGAACTTATTAATTTAAAAAAATTGACCGATTAATTAATAAACTGATTATTTTTTAATAACAAAAGTTATTAAAATAAATCGAATAAAAAAATTCAAAAATTCAAAAAAAATTTAATTAAATTTACCGAATTGGCTGAGTTTTTAATTATTACTTCAAATCGAATCAAAAAGTTAAAAACTAAATCGAAAAATTGAAAAATTCAAAATTTTTACGATTGAATTGATTGAGTTAGTTAAATTTTTTAATCATTATTTTAAAATTAACGAGAGTTGCACCTTTTTTACCACGACTCAAATTTATAATTAAAATTTTCTTAAAAAAATCTGGTTGGAATGTGTCAAAATTTTGGATGCATAAAATAAAAATTTTCAAGCATCAGTTTTTATATTTTTTTCAAAATTTTTATTTTTAAAATTTTTTTCCCTGAATACCTATTAAAATATTTGAAGTGGTAATCTGGTTATAGGGAGGAAGTTCAATGACTTAATTTTTCAAATGATTAATAATCTTTTTCAACTTGACACTGTTAAATGATGAGATAATTAATTCTTTATCATCATTTATTACATATATCTAGTCAAAAAGGTTGAATTAACCCAATGAAAAAGTCATCACCAAAGTTTCAAAAGTTAAACCGGTTTGACCGATTTTACAATAAAAGTCTTAAGCTAACTAACTTCTTGTTTCAATTTTCAAATTTTTGATTTGATTTATTTTTTATAATTTTTGTTGTTAAAAATTAATGAATTTATTAGATTAATCGGCCATTTTTTAAAACTAATCAGTTTGTATAAACCAATTAATTTTTATTTAATAATTTTCTTAAAATTTATTTTTTAATGGGTAAGAATAATCTTCTTCAATCATTTTGAAATTTTATTCAATCTTTAACCTGTTTTATGACGGTCTAATACTGGTTGATCTTTTTAAACCTTAAACTTCTTGTTTTACCTATCGGTTTAACTTTTGGCCCGGATTTGAAAACATTGGTTGTCACTTTTATTTTTTCCCTTATTTACCTAACTTTTTTCCAACTAGACCTACCTAATTTTTTCAACTCTTTGATTGCAACTACATGACTCTTAACTCTTTTCAATCAATAAATTGATTCATTCATATTCAATGCCACCATTATCTTCAAATGAGAAAAGTATAAGCTCAATCTGAGGTAGTTGGGTTGTTATGTGATTCTTTTAAATGAGAAAAAGACAAAACTTTAATTGCAATAGTCTTCAAAAACTACAATAAAAATAAATAATACAGCAACAATTTATATGCCAACTTCTAGAAAAATGATTTTCCATTAAAAAACTTAAGAGTCAAACCAACAACCTTTAGAAATTCTTTAAAACAAAGGATTTCAAAGTCAAGTCATAAGAATATTTTTTAATTAATATATTTTTAGTATATGAATTATTTCTTAAAATGGAAAATAAATTTATTATGTAATTGTTATAAATTCTAAATTAGGGTCAAATTTTTTAACAAATTATAAAATTTGTAATCATCTGTACGAAGAGTAAACGACGTAAATCTCGTATGTAGTTTAAACCTTTTTTTAAAATTCTTAAAAATCTCTTAATTTTCGGTTTTTCAAAAAAACCTCTTTTGCTAAAATATAATAGAATAAATATTAGAAGTGGATTAATAAAATATTATTAACATGATAACCCAACTTAACCTTTAAATTTGACCTAAATTAGCTAAAATTGTCTTAACTTAAAAATAATTATAATAAATTCTTAATTAAAACTATATTTAATTAGTTCAATTTGACGTTGAATTGTTATATAAACAATAATGAATTAGCCTAGATTTGATATTCATATTATGTTTGTGTTTGCCTTTATAGTTTAACCGAAGTCTAAGATAACAAATTTTCTAAAATACCAAAAATTAAAAAGAAATTCTTCAAAAATTTTAAAGATCCAGTAGGAATGTTAATGAGTCTAATCAGGCTTGGGACGCTCCTGGCTTGGCTTGGCTTGGCTTGGCCATGGGCTAGTTGAGCCAATCAACCAAATTTATAATTTTTTTAAAAAATGTCAAAAAATACCGCCGTTTTAAAAATGATCTTAATCCATGACCCGATTAGATCGATCACTTTTAACTCATGCCCTGCTCGTGACTCGATCAATTCGGATTAAAATCAGGTCAAATTAGATCGGTATAAATAGGGCCAAAATTATCATCCCTAAGAGAAAGTGAATTTTTATAATTTTGTTTTTTTAAACGAGAGGTGCATGACTTTTATTCTTTTGTACAAATATCAAAGAATTCAAATGTCAGCCAAAAATGGTTAAACATGTGTCGGAAAGCTAATTATTATTTATAATAATCCGACCATAGTACCATGCATGACATCAATCATTAGTCAATACAAAACAATTGTGAACAGGTGAGTTCACGTGTAAAGCCATAGACAAACAAAGCAAGAAGTGATAGGCAAAGAGAGAGATGGATTCAGTCAAATGATCAAACTTTTTCTAATCATATCTACTTAATATTATATAATTTAATTACCTACAATGTGTAGTTGGTAGGATTTATTTTTAAACGGTAGTTGGTAGGATTTGAAATAGGGATCATATCTTTTATATTAATTACAGTGTTTTTATAATATTTCATTAAATCTCATATATATATATATTTATGTGGATTTCATATAAATGTGTAGATAAGATTTAATGGAACAGAATAACTGAAACAGAGGATTTTATGGGATTAAAATGCTTTTAGAATCTTTACTTAAATTTGAATTATTATCAATATTTTAAAACCAAATCGGTTCGACCAATTTAACAATCAAAAATTTGAACGGACTAACTTTTCGGTTTAGTTTTTAACTTTGTGATTTAATTTAGTTTAATAATCTTTGTTATTAAAAATGAATTAGTTTATTAATTAATCAATAAATTTTTGTAAACTAATCAATTTTTGTAAACCAAAATAAACCGATTTGTTTTTATTTATCGATCTCTTTTTTCAATTAAACTCTAAATTTTTCGATCAATAAGGACAATCTTCTTCAATCATTTTGCAAATTTTTTAATTTTATTCAATATTTAATATTAGTTGAACTTTTTAAATCTTAAATTTCTTATCTTACTGGTTCAACCCTCGATCTGATTTTGAAAATATTGATTATTATTTCATCAATTAATTTATTTAAAAGATGTAATTTAGGAACTATTACATAAATTTACTCTAAGATTGATAATTGTAGATTCCATCCATATAAGATATATATATTCTACAATTTAAAACCTTCGATATTATTAGAAAGAGTGCGATATCATTGGGTAAATCTTCAGATTGACGTAATAGCCTGCAAATCATGCCAATAGGGTACTCAGCATTAGGCAAGGCAAGCCTCGTACGACAGACTCGATCAAGAAAGTGTAAGTAAGGGGATTCAAATATAGGATCTTTTGGTCCCATGCTCCCCACTCCACCAACTCGACCATCTCATAGAGGGCAAAAGACACATTGAAAGGATAGCGGCTGTGGATTCATCCGTTCTAAAAAAAAGGTATAAAAAAGCATAAATCTCTAATGTGATTTAAGAAATTTTATAATCACTCTAATTTTTAAAATTATCGATTTTGTTCAATTTTTAATTTTCATAAAAATTTATTTTCAATCTTTAATTAAAAATTAATGATGAAACATAAATGTTACAAACATTATACGTAAATTAATCAAATATTATTGATACGTTAATTCAACCCGATTCTTAAATATGATTGAAACTAATCGGATTTGAAATTAATAATTTAAGTTTAATAAGTACAGTTAAAGTTTAAGGGCTAGATTTGATCTTCACGTAACCCTTATTTTTTTTTATGTTCTGGTTAACCAAAAACAGTCGCAATAACATGTCTCTCTTTCAACTTCTTGATTTGATCTCACCATAACAAGTTGAGTATGAATCGGTAACTTCCACATGAACGATGAATCGAATCTGTATTTGACTCTGCAACCCAAATACTATCGAACAGGAAGGTACAATAACATGTCTCTCTTTCAACTTCTTGATTTGATCTCAGCAGACGAGAAGTTTGAGTATGAATCGGTAAACTTCCACGTGAACGATGAATCTAGTCTGTATTTGACTCTGCAACCCAAATACTATCGAACAGGAAGGTTTTTGTCGTGTATGTCCTCCTGCAGTAGTATTGTTTTGAATCTTTCGGAAAGAAGAAAATAACATTTCAAGAACTCAACTAGTTCTATACGTAAATTTGACTCTTTCGGAAAGAAGAAAATAACATTTCAAGAACTCAACTAGTCCTCTTTGTTAGAAGTGATTGAGATTTGAGATAATAATCTTTAGTTGAAGTCGTGAAAGACACGTCAAATCTTCTGTTCTAGTTATAATGTTCCAATTATGTTTTATTAAATCTCATCTACATATTTACGTAGATTCCTCTATTTCAATTATGATATTTCAATCCTATTTTATTAAATATTATCTATACATTTATGTAGAATCAACGTAAATATGTGAATCAGATTTTATGAAATATAATAAGAATATTATAACAAAAATAGGAGATCTATCCCTGTAAAAGATGAAGGTACATTTCTTATCATAACTTCACATGGGATCTTCTACTAGCAGGACAGCTAATGCCAAGAAGAAGATGACGATGAAGGGATAATAAATTAGGCAGTACCTAATTTTTAATTTAATAATGAATTTAATAATGAATTTTTAAAAAATTTTAATTTAGCGATGATTCATAAGTGAAAACTTTGAATTAAATAATATTTTGATTCAATTTATTTTAATAATCTTTGTTATTAAAAATCAATTAAAATGTTGTTAATTAATTTATTAATTAATTAACAACCCTTTTTTCGGTTAAATTATGAACTAAAGATAATCTTCTTCAATCTTATTTCAAATTCTTCAATTTTATTCGATTAGATCTTTTAAATCTTAAATTTTTTATCTAATTAGTTTAATTTCCGATCTAATTTTTAAAATATTGGACTTTTTATTGATGTGACGTGTTCAGCAAATATCACGTGGTACATTCATCTAATAATCACATCAACAAAAATAACATGTTGACTCGATTTATATGCATTTTAAAATTTTAATCTTTAAATTAAAAATTTTAAAAATTTTGACATTATATTGAAAAATTCTCATAATCTTAAACACTTTTAAATATTTTATTAACATTAATAATAATAATAACAATAATAATTTACTATTATTATTATTACTAATCTTACTTTTTGTTCTTTTATTTTTTTTTTTAGTTCTGTTTTATATCTTCTGTGATTCTATTTTATTTTATTTTATTATTTACTTATTTAATTATTATTAAGTATTTGTTATTATTATCATTATTATTATTATTTATTTGTTTTTATGCATTTATGTATTTTAGTTTTATTTATTTATGTATTTTAGTTTTATTTATTTACTCTTTTAACTTACATTACTTATTTTTATTTTTTATATTATTACTATACTACTTTTTTCTTCATGTCATAATCGTATATGAGTCTATCAAAAATAGTCCCTCTATTCTGTAGAGATAAAGTTACGTATTATTAAACTTAAACCTTTCCGGAGTTTGTTTGTTACCGAAATTTGGACTGAACGATACTGAACGATAATGACGGTGATGATTATGGTAATTGGAGTTACATTAAAGGATTGTGATTACTGATTCGTACTTGACTATGCATTTCATGGCCAGGCTGGATTTTACTTTTAATTTGTGACCAATTGTGGACAAAATAGTTTTTTTTCTTTAAAAAAAGGTGATTTGGAGTCTGGAACGTGATTTGTGTTCAGATGGTAATGCGCTAGTTACTACCTACCAAGATAACAGAAGACAAAGGACTAGGTTCTCCAACTGAACACAACGTGTCAGCCTCAGCTACTATAAATACTTTGGTGTACGCAATTGCAAAAAGAGAGATAGAGCGAGAGGTGGTGACTTGGGAGCAATCCAAACTCGTCACGAAACAAAGCAGGAGGCAACAATGGTTGGTCCTGTAAGACCACAATTCGTTCTCTTTGGATCCTCCATTGTCCAGTTCAGTTATAGTCACGATGGCTGGGGTGCTATGCTTTCAGAAATCTACTCTCGAAAGGTCCAACTCTTCATGCTTCTTTACACCTTTTTTCTTCTGATCTTTTTTTTTTCTTCTTTTTTTCAATGTGATATCAAAGATCTGAGTGAATTTGAGAGTTTCTAGTGATAAGAGAGTGCATTTCTGATTCTGGGTTTTGATTGTTTATGGCATTAGAGTTTTGAGAGTTTCTAGTGATAACGGAGTCCATTTCTGATTCTGGGTTTTGCTTGTTTATGGCATTAGAAGTATGTCATATGTGATGGGTTTTAGAGAAAAATCAGATCAGGTTCAAGTGAATTCATATATAATTAGACATTATCTTTCAACTAAAATTATATACACATATATATAATTCACTTTACTTTTATAGTCATTTTTTATTGTGTTCAACTTGGTTTTTGTTCAATGTGATGTTAAAGATCCGAGTGAGTTTGAGAGTGTCAAGAGATAAGAGAGTGGATTTCTGATTCTGGGTTTGCTCGTTCATGGTATTAGAAATATGTCACAGTAACAATGATTTCCCACTTTATGTTACCGTGTCTTTCTGATATTGTTGACTCCATAATTGTCTCTTATTACCATGAGTACAGGCAGATGTATTCTTGAGAGGATATTTAGGTTGGAATTCAGCTCGTGCACTTCAGGTTATAGATCAGATCTTTCCAAAGGTAAGACACTCAAATTTCCCTTTAAATCAAGTTGATTTCCATTAGAGTGATTTATCTCTTGAACTTATGTGCATTAAAGCCCCGGACTCTATATTTCCCCATCAAATCCTTTGTTCTAGTTATTCTGTTATAACCCTGTTCTATTAGATTTTATCCATATATTTATATGGAGTTCACGTAAATGTGTGGATAAGATTTAATAAAATATAATAGGAACATCATAACTGGAACAGAAGATTTGATCCCTATATTTCAGGGAGACTCTTATTAGATGTCATTGTTGTCACTTCTTTGCATTGAAAATTTTAGCCAATATATACTCGTAAGACAGCAATTGCAAGGCTCGTTAAGTAACTCAAAAGTATTTCTTTGATGAATACTTCAATTATAGGCATTTGGACTGGTTTTTGTTTTGTTGATATTGTGATCTTAGTTTCATTATGGGAACTCTCTTTTTGTATCGCTCCCAAAAAAAGGTACAAGAACGAGGCCTATTATAAGACATCTGATGCATTATCAATGTATGATCATTAAGCTTCCACCGAGTTATTCTATTTTATCTCTTAAAAGTACGAGAACTTAATTCAAAATAATTAATAGCACGGCGGTACATTTATACAAAACTTTTACTTCAAACACATGTAATTGACCATTTGCAAGCAATTTCTGATCATGCGTTACTTTGTATTCCATTTCCAGGATGCTCCAATTCAACCAGCACTTGTTATCGTCTACTTTGGTGGAAATGACTCAACCCATCCTCACCCAACTGGGTTTGGACCTCATGTGCCACTCAATGAATACTCTGAAAACATGAGGAAGATTGCTAAACATCTCAAGGTTGCTTTAATGGTTTCTTTATGTTATTTTTCATCACTTCTGCTAGTTGTTGAGTTTGACAGGAACATACATTCCCTGAAAATTATGGTTTGGGACCTCCTAGACACTGCATTTCAGCAGAACATTCACCGAGTTGTTATTGTTGTTGTTGTTTATGTGTACTTAATACCACTTTACGATTTCAGAGCCTCTCGGAGAATATTCGGATTATCTTTCTCAGTGCACCTCCTATCAATGAGGAACAGATGCGTAAATCTAAGTAAGTGACTGTTTTGAATGTTATTCTCAAGTTTCTGAAGTACCTTTGAGCTGTTGTCTTCAGTGTTTTTATGAGTGAAAGAAACAGTATTAGTTTGTGCTTTAATTGAAAACATACTTTAAAATTGTGCCCTCTAGGGGTGGTCGAGTTGCTAGAGTGAGATATATAGGGCCAAAAGGTTCTGTGTTCGAATCTTCTACTTACGCTCTTTCGATTGAGTCTGTCGTACAGGGCTTACTTAGTGCGGAGTACTCGGTTGACGTAATTTACAGGCTATTACGTCAATCAAGAAATTTACCCAATGCGCATCCAAAAGATAGCGACTGCAGATTCTTCCGTTTTAAAAAAATCTTTTAAAATTGTAATTTTTTTATTATTTTATTTTTAAAAAATTGCTTATCGTAGAATTTCATTAAAATATAATAACAAAATATATATAGTATGAACATTTCAATCAAATGATGGTGACAATTTAACTTAAACTGGACTCGAACTAATTAAATCTAATCCAAACCAATAAGTTAAGTTTGAGACAATGTTAATAGTTTGAATCGAATTTAAGTGTTGAATTGAGTCAGACTATCAAAAATATTTGATTAATTCATATGTTATGTTCATATCACATATGTTTCGTTTTATTTTTTAACAACAATCTAAGAAAAAGATTTTCTCTAAAAAATATACGAACAGTCTAATTAAATGTTACTAATGTACCAAACCAGTTTAGTTTAAATTTGACTCAAATCAATTAAATCTTATCATTAAGTTAAATCTGAGCATAATTTAAATATTTTGAGTCAAATTTAAGAGCTGTATTGAGTCATCGTATCAATAATATTTGATTAGTTCACGTGTAATCAGTAATAATCAAAAGCTTTTTTCCTACAAAATTAAAATTTTTTTACAATGTTAATTAAACTACAAGAAAGTGTCGTATCTTTGATCTTAATTTTTCATAGTGATTTCTTTCAATGCAGTAGTGAATTTGATGAGGTTAGAACAAATGAGAGCTTGAGATTATACTCCCAAGCTTGTCTAGAGGTAGCTAAAGAGATGAACGTGAAGGCCATCGATCTCTGGACAGCAATGCAGCAGGAGGAGAACTGGAAAGATGTGTGTTTCACGTAAGTTCATCTAGTCAAAAACTGAAAAAACACTAGAGACTTGTTCCAATTTCGATCAGAACTTCGTCAAGTGAACTCAAATCACTTCCATTTGCAGAGATGGAGTCCATTTTTCAGCAGAAGGAAGCAAGATAGTAGTGAAGGAGATCATGAAGATCATCAAAGAGAGTGATTGGAAGCCAAGTCTGTATTGGAAGTCAATGCCTACTGAATTCTCAGATGATTCACCATATGATCCAGTTAACCATGAAGGGAAGAGAGTGAACATCTCGGACAGTGTTTTTAGCAGAGACATAGAAGTTGACTGATACAAACAAGAACCTTAAACAAAACACGAATGCCAATGGCTGCTCCCAAGTCCCAGGAACTGTTCGAGAATATGGTCTCTTTCTTCGTGGTGCATTATTTTTGAAGTTTGGCTTGTTTTGCTCCTCATTACATTGTTTATTATGTAATCATCCAAAAATAAAAGGTTAGGAAGTATACTATTGAATAAATAAGTAATGAATGTACTTGATTCAAAATATGCCCTCTTTTCTTTAATACCAAAATTAAAAGAAAACGAGCTTTCACTTTTTGATTGATCTTAAAGAGTTTATTGATAATCCTAAATATATTTTAAGATAATAAAAAGGTTCGACTTGAATATAATAGATCAAATTTAATTCGATTAAAATTAAAAAATCACCTTGTGATTAGGCTTCAAACACATATATTCAACTCTAAAAAGTTTCACATATATAATCATCTCTAATTATCACATGCATGCATTTTTAATAGACTTGTGCACTTTTAATGCATCAAAGTTCTTCGGGCCAAAAAGTCCGAACTTAACCCAATAAACTTATTGAGACCTTTTGGGCATGCCAATGTCTAAACAAGCTCAAACTCAAATTCGAACTAAAACTTGCTGATCCATGTTCAATTAACTCGAATTTGGATCAAATTTCTTTCAAGCTTACAAACCAGCACCATCCTATTGTCATCCCTAATTCAAGTGTCCACCAAAGGGTACATACCAGACTTGTAGACTTGCAGGACTTACTAAATTATCTGTATACTTGTGATACAGCCTGTGATAACACCAGTTTTATCCAGAAAAGGAAAAGTCTTCCAAAATCTTGGGGCATTGATTCATTCACCATTCAAAATTTAAGCATCTAATTGATAGAAAGAGTTGAAGAATTCGTACCTTAAGTATAAAATCTGAGCAAAAACACTGAATAAACATGTATATGAGTTTTCAATCGGCAGAAAGATTTGTGTATTACAAGAGTCTAATCAGAAAATGTTACATCAATACATCCAATATTTTGGTTAACTGTTTGTTGATGCCAGAAAGTGACACATGAACAATGCCTACATTCTATGATTCTAGTAGCAACTTTTTCATTACAGAACAACTAATTCCTTCCTAGGACCAAAAAACCAAGTGGATTACAGGTCATAGTGAGTATGCAATGATACATAAAACATTTGCCTATCCTCCCAACTATAGAACTTCTATCCAAATGCATCCAAAGATGAACAGGAAAAGAAAAAAGATGAAAGGGAAAGAAAAGAACCCAAATGGAGGAAAACAAGCACGACAATAACCGAGCAGACATTGGAAAATGTTTTCTACAAACCTTTTTTCAATATGCTACTAGAGATCACACGCCCAATTAGGCTGTTGTAAGAAACAGCCCACTATATCTAATAGTGAGTAAGTTCCCAACTAGAAAATTATATTGTAAAGCTCAAACCAGAATTTGACCCAAAGCATATCGCACGTATCAGAATGAATCAAATTGACTCAGGACGAATCTTTGTTCTCTCCTTCATTATGTTACACCAAAATACGATCTACAAAACCATTCCCATGCACTGAAATATAACTCATACATTCTCAAAAGCCACTCTATGAAATTAGACAATTAAAGAATAATACATACAAAGGGGAGGAACCATGAGCAAATAGCAGCAGCAGCAGCAGCAGCACTCACCATTACATTTCCACTTCTTATAGCATCACTAAATGTGCTTAGATTATGTCTGCCTTCCTGTCTAATCCTTTGAAACTTTAAAAAAGCTAGGCAACTGACATCCAAACAAGAAAATTGCTCTGAAGAGGCAGTAGAACTGAAAATATCAAGGCTCCAGGCAGGTGCATGCTCTTTTCAATAAGAACGTGGCTAGCTGGAAAGTTGGAACCTGCCTGTTGGTTTTTTCCTTCTCCATCCCTGATAATTCTCAATGCAGTTAGCAAGTTTTCAATCCACAGTGTAATCAATGATTTAGATAGTGATAATCACCAAAAGAAATACATTTGAAAACTTACAAAGGCAGCATAAAACACAAAAGTCAAACCCGCTAGAACAACAAATGCAATCTGGAACACGTTATACCTGTAACAGAGCAAGTAAAGTCCAATAAAATGAGATTTAACAAGTTTGCAAGCCTAACAAGGATAGTTGATAGAATAAATTATCTAGATCTGCAACTCACTTGTACAAATATTTAATTCCTCGAAGAGACTGCAATGTGTGGCCAAAAATTTCCTGAGCTGCAGTTGCTTGGGCATAGTAGCCAAATGCTGTGGCGCAAAACTGTATCACACTGAATTTGCAAAAAAGAAAAAGATTATGATGGCTGTTATTACAAAGATGCTGCAGAACAGGCAATTGAACTGTCATCTGAAAGGGTTCAAGTCTTTCAATCACTTCTTGGCGATAACATCAGAAATACTTGCTGGTTTGGATTATATCTCAAATCAGTAACACATGCTGAAAAATGGGGAAGAAAGAATATTTCAGGGTCAAAGATTCTTACCTAATGGAGCAAAGTAAAATAAGTCCAACATTAAAGAGGAATGAGTTCATCAGAGTGCCACCCCACCTGTGCAACATTTCAAACAATTCATTAGCTATTATCCCAAGCTATTATTTGGAGAAGTTTAAACACACGCCCGAGGACTGCAGAAGAATATTACTTCATGGGATGTATGGTGATAAAGACTAATCTGAGACCCAGCATCATTGCGCCAGCTACCACTGCCAGCAAGAGGTAGAAGCAAAAGAATGCAAATGCTGCAGTACCCAGAAGACCTGAAGAAGTGACAAAATATATCTCAAAAATAGAATTGGGAAGTAGAATGTTGCATAGAGAGTGAAAGTGATTATAAAAAAGTGAAAAATGTCAAAAGTTACCCCAAACATCATCCAACTTGATGAAAACTTCATTCAAGAAAGGGGAAAGAGGTGGATCAACCAATAGATATATGATAATGTGAGCGATCCAAGCAATTGAAACAATCAACCTACATATCAGCAAAGAAATGTCATAGAAAAACTTGTTTGGTAATCAGAGTCCCAACACTTAGCCAACTAAGTATAAGTTAAACATATGTAACAAGCATGCCTCAATTATCCAATTTCGGTTGTTCTTCAACCATCAATTGATAAAAATTTCCTTCTTTTCCTCCATGGCTTTCTGTGTTCAAAAAACTTTCTACTCATGCTCCATTATATAGATCATTGCCACAATAAACTGGTATGGTCCCGGGCGTAGGATCTAATCACGTGACGATCCACTAGGGAATCCTCCTGATTTCCCTTGTTGGAGTTCTTCCCTTTTTTAGAAGACCCTATGTTTCTACGCAAGAGGGCAACCTGTCCGTGACAAGGTCTCTTCCTCCAAGCAATATTTCTCTGATAATTTGTCTGATACTTTATTCATAAATAACGTAGCCTTATATAGAGGCTGGTCACATCAGTTTATTTAGGATAAAGACTTCTAACAAAATAGACCTACTAATTTATTTAGGATAAGACTTCTAACAAGAATAGAACAACTAGTTATGATACTAACTATTTAAATAGACTCCTAAGGTAAGATGTCCTATTTTAAAGGGATGTTGTAAATCTCCTATCATAAACTTCATTAGGTGCATGGCAATTAGAAATTTCCAAACAAGTGATACTAAAAAAAATATACAGCAGTTACACACGATCATTTTGCCATGTGCCAGCACTTACCCTAAAATTCCTAGCACAAGTTTTGCCAAGTATCCAAGAACAGTCAACGCCCAGGATGTCTCGGCCTAAAAAGAATACAACCATGGATGTTAAAGGTCAACTTAGGGCAATGCTCAAATTATAACTGCTAAAAGTATTTACAAGCAAGTAATAGATAACCTTTTCTCCTTGAGGGTACACCTCTTCTAACAGCTTGACATCTTCCTCCAACTGAAGCAACTCCTACAAGTTTATTGTACATTAAGTTAACTGACAATCGCAAAGTCTCATATATATCCAATTTCATCCATTATCAACCAAGTTATCTAGGCTTCATAATAGACAAGAAAAGTAAAACACTTATACATAAGTTCAGGCCAAAAAATAATTTGATCCTAAAGTCACATAGATCAATAAGAGTACTGAAGAACTATCTGAAGTTACCAATTTAAAAGTAATATAAGACAAAAGCAAATTTCCAAGTGCCAAAGAACTCAAGTTTGATTTAGCACTAAAATAGTTTTAGCTTGAGCAACAGGGACGAGGTAGTCAAGCACTTGTAGGGACATACATGATTGATACCTTTTCTACTGACTTAACATTTTTACGCCACTTTCTACCCTTGGACCCACTTCTTTCTTCTTGATGGAGTGCATCGGCTGCTTTTTTCAATTCTCTTGCTTTTTTACCAAGTTCAGTTGCTTCCTACAAGGTGATACAGAGGATCAGACTTTACTAGCAATCCTGAATCTACTAAAGTATAGAAACTGAAACTGACACAGACATCTATGGGGAAGACACCCACCTTAATGTACTGTGAGCGAGTTATAACAGCCTTTGGACGCCTGATGAAAGAAAAGATGAGTCCCAATGGTAAAGAAGCAATGCCAACACCACCAAAAATCTGAAAATCATAGAGATAAGCAGAATTAGTTAATGCTTTATGAAAACAACTCTTCATTAAATACTATCCGACAGTACTTATCAGTAAGAACTCAGACTCATATGACACAAGCATTCTTGCTACTAATTTTTTTATTTTCCTCAGTATCACATATTTACACCATTTCTGCTTAATAAATTACTATTTGCAAACAATTGATCTTTGATGATAAATTTGTAAAACACTGAAGTAATGACTTTTAAATTTCACTCCCAGTTTAGGAGAATAAAATATCAACAACCAGAAAGAGAAATAAGCTAATGTTTGGAAGCACATTTGTACCGCAAAAAGTACAGATCCAACAATTGTTGCAAGAGCAACTACATATTCTGGAAAAGTGGTGCGCATAGTCCATTTTTTCTCTGAGGAAGCACTTGTAAGAAATGCAGAGCACTGTAAAAAAATAAAAGAGCAGCGTTATGGTGGGAGGTAACAAATTTGAAGGCTCCTGATCTGATACAGAAAAACAGAAAAGGGATATTCTGTGACAACGATAATGCCTATATTTCCCAACATATGAAATCAAAATAAAACCTGCCGGGCGCCATTCCCAATACAAGGTTGACTGTTAGAGAGTTGAAAACTACTTGGAAAGTTAGCTGTGGATGAAGAGAGATGCTTAACGGTGATATCCACTTTTCCCACCAGCCCTGATAAACCATGAAGAAGCAAAAAATGAATACAATCACAACCAATCAATGCAAAGCCGTATACTTTGACAAACACAAGAAAAAAAAATCGTCATCTTTTTTCCATTCAATGCAATACCCTAAACTTAATTGCCATTCAAAAACTAAACTCTAAAGTTCATGTCCTCAAACATAAATATTTACACATTAAAAAGCTCAAATACCTCAATTTAAACATCAGATTTCATTCAGAGAGTAAAAATACCGAAAGGCGCTAAAATTTCTTACCGTATAAGATTCCGATAACAAGAGCACAAACAATTGCAGTAGTTATAACCCACAAAAGTGCACTTTTAACCCTTTTAGCTACACTCCTGAAAGAGAATGACACACAAGTGTTAACAAAATTGGCAATCAAATCAAGATGAAATTCCGCAATCTAAACCCTAAGGAAAACTGACTTATCCTGGTCGCCTTCGTAGTAGAACATAGCGAAAGGAATGATAAAGAACACAAGCACAGCGTCGATGATATAGACTGCGATCCACAGATCCTTCATTGGCAATGTCAAATTGCAGGCGCCATTGTATATTGCGTGACGACACGCTTGCCGGTTGGCCACGTCAGCTGGTAACATCAGGATGGAGATGGCGGCAATGGTGAGGCCAAAAACGACGACGAATTTCGGGAAATACGCCTGGTTCTTGTCGTCCGGGTGCTGGTAATTGACGAGAAGGTATACATTGAAGATGAAGACAATCACACACACGACTATGGCTACGATTACAAGAGCGAGATTGAAATCACCCATTGCTGACTCGAAGCCCTCGATCGGAAGGCGAAACCGATCAAATGAATTGACGCAATTAGGGTTGTGGATTAGGAAAAATTTCGAAAACGGATAGATCTAGTAGCTCTTGATGCTCTCTCGGCTCCGGCGAGTGGAAAAGGCGCGTGGAAGGGTGAAATTACTGTTTAGTCCTTCATTATATGGTCACAGTGTGAGTTAAAGAGTTTCGAGGCTTTATTGTAAATTAGGCTTGAGGCCAGTGAGCAACTATCGACATGACCAACAAGCAAATTAAGAACCAGAAAAAAAGCGGAATTTGTTTGAGGTACGACGCCGTTTCGGCTTTTGAATTAAATGATTTTAATTTTGTCAATTTGTAAATAAGTGGTGCTTTATAAATTATAAATAATTAAATTTATTAGTTTTAATGAAAATTAAATTATTGAAACCTATTTTTCTAAGTAGATTTTTAAATATAAACCATCACATGTATCATTTAATGGAAAAGACTTTAACAACATGAATTTTTAATTATTTTGAAATTAAGAAAATTTGAGTATTAAAATGACTAAATAATAATAATTTTTAGTGGTATATACTAATTTATAAAAATACATGAAATTTGTTCTTTTTAGGAACGGAGGAACCCGTAGTTACTATTCTTTGGATACGCACCAGGTAAACCTTCTGATTAACGCAATAGCCTGCAAATGAGGCCAACCGGGTACTCTGTACTAGACAAACCCTGTATAACATACTTGATCCAAAGAGTGTATAAACTGGCTTGATCCAACAGACTTGATTGCCATTGCAGAAATCGATAAGTAGACAGAAAGAAGGTTGCCGTAAAAAAGTGTTTCTGTGGTAAAAATTCTACTTTTCATTAATAACCTTCTAATAATTACTATTTTTCATTATATCCTCAACTAATAGAAAGCAAGTCCAACGTATCGTCTTCTTCGTTGATTTTATTTATATGACTAAGAATATATTTTTTATGGAATATTTATTTTACTAAATTTATTTTATTTATATTTTCTTATTTTAATTTAATATTTTCTTATTTATGATTTAAATTTATATGATTAATAATATATTTTTTATGAAATATTTTATTTACTAAATTTATTTTATTTACATTTTCTTATTTTAATTTAATATTTTATTATTTATAGTTTTAAATTTATATGAATGATAATATATTTTTAATTATTTATACAATAACTAATAGTTTATTAAATCAATGAATTTTTTAGTCATTTTATCTCTTTTCAGCAATTGCAACCATAACCGTACTTGCCAAACATCTATTTTCACGATTTAGTAGTTACCAAAATAACAATCTCAAACACATAATTATTTATTGAGAATAAATACTTATCATTTCAGTAGGTTATTAACCGCTACTACTCTCCCAAATCAAACTTAAATATATTCTTTCAAACTCGAGCTCAATTTAAAATTGCGATAGTTAAAATTTGCAGCTCAAGTTGGGTTGAGCCCGACCAATTTGTCATCCGGCCCACGTCGATTAAGTACAAAACTACAGCTCACGCTGCCTTGGTCCAAACTGTGCAGCTTCCGACGGTCATACCTAACGTTCCCCGAGAAGAAATGAAGACTGGTGGGTGCGTTTCAGTTATACACCATCCAGCTCCCATGGAGTCTTCACAAGGTTGGAACTTTTAAATTACCCACCTACTGTTAAGTTTAGGGTTTTTCAATTCAATCCCAAAATTTCTAACCATTTCTTCTCTCCACCATTGTTATAGAATGTCATCACCTGAAGAAACTCCACCTATTTCTTCTTCTACTCCGTCTTCGATCAATAGAGAGTCTTCTAGTGCGTCTTCTTCATCTTCTTCGAGGGTTCGAGGAGGAGAAGAAGGACAAAATGGTCTCAATAGGGATCGCAGTCGCAGTGGGGAGCAAGAATACGAAGATCAATTTGTACAACCAGAGCTAGAGCAGCAACAAGTAGGGATTCCTTTTCGGGGAGGCTTTTTACTTATTGATGACGGGATTGTGAGGGACGACACGTGGTCTTGTGTCATTATCGTGCTAACCTTTTGGTTCTTTGGTATGAATCTTGCTGCTAATTATATCTGAATTTTTTCGGATTGTTCATTTTTATTAAGTGAACTTGAATCTTTTTTCCAGTGTCACTAACTCTGATCTTGGGAGTCTATGGTCCTTCTTCTTTGAGCCTCGGACCGGATAGTTCAGTTTTTATTCAACCTAATCCTTGGTTTGTTCAGTCTATAAAGGTAGGATCATAGTCCAGTTGTTCTGCATTTTTTTGGTGAATCCTTTTGGTGTTCTTATGGTTTAGAATTCTTTGATTAAGCTTTTCTTTGTTTAGGTGAGTCAGTC
This sequence comes from Erythroxylum baracoense, assembly GCA_025629805.1. Taxonomy (NCBI): domain Eukaryota; kingdom Viridiplantae; phylum Streptophyta; class Magnoliopsida; order Malpighiales; family Erythroxylaceae; genus Erythroxylum; species Erythroxylum baracoense. The sequence goes on from JAOTAY010000004.1 coordinate 33,468,428, forward strand.
GGATGATGTAAATCCAGGTCTGAAGCTTTACGGGTTCTATGATTCTCCACCTCTTGACGTTGTGAAAAACTGGTCAAAAAATTACAGTGTCTCTGCTCAACCTGATTCTCACAAGGCAATTCTCAATCTCTCTGCATTCTTCAGTGTGATATGCTTTTACATTATTTTATTGTGATATCAGTTCATACATTTTGCTTCTTCCAGGAGTGGATTTATTACCTGAATGAGGGATCTGAGATAAGCATCTCATACAAGATAGCTTTCTCCAGTTCATCCATCTTCCTAGTAGTTGCCCAAGGTAGATACTGTTTAGTTCTCTGCTTTTTAGCCATCTTCTTTGGATACATTTTCAAAGCTTGTTTCTACTTCAGTTCATAAGTTGGGATGATTATTTAGTTCTCATGTGGCTGAAGGGTTTTGGGGGAAAATTAGACCAGATCTGAATAAGATCATATATAATGAGGGACACCTTATCTCAATAAAGATTTTTAAGGCAATGGAATGAGTCATAATTTTTGTGTATAGAAGTACTTCATCTTTGTGTCCTTTGACAACTCCATTTGTGGATTTTCAACATCTTCTACTCACAAGTGTATCAATCCACACCAAACTTGCTCCCTCTCGACCTATAGCTAATGGGAAGAAGCATAATCACCATTCACTACACTCAAAACTTTATTTATAGAACTTTGTCAACCTAACTCTAATATAATGAAGGGTTTTGAGGGTGTTTGAAGAAAATGACTAGATCCAATTGAACCCGTGTACAACTGGGTACAATATCTCAATTCAAACCTTAAAATGATAGATTATAAGCCTTAACTTTATGTACAACTCATTTCATCTTTATATTCCCTTTTGATGTGGAACAATTCCACTTGTGAATTTCCAACAGTGACACCGTTTCATGTAATTCTAAAGTTGAGAAATTGCAGGGAACGAAGGGCTGGCTCAATGGCTCGAGGATCCTACATATCCAAACACGACATTGTCCTGGAATGTTATTCAAGGTGAGGTAGAAGCTGAGTAAACTTTATGCTTAATTCACAGCCGTCCTAGCTGATGTTGGCAATCACTTGTTCATAGGGAGTGGTGTCATCCAGCAGAAAGTCTGGGAATCTTCAGTTTACTATGTTGCCGTGGGTAACATGAACTCAGAAGAAGTAGAGGTAATTGTCTGATAAATATTCACTGATTCCTATTCATTCGATAATTTTCTTCTGTGGGAATTTGTCACTCAGTGCATTTTTTATTTTTTCTCTCAAGTGACAGTAAGTGATGATAACTTATATGTTTGCGTTCCTTTTATGTGAAAGAATGAAATACCGAACATATAAAGAAAGCAATCTCTATATAAACTGGAATAACGTGTTCCTGTCTTCCATTGTTCCTTGTAACACATAAATTTTTTTTGCTAATATCGTCTTAATTTCTGAAAGTAATGAAAGTTATGTCGACAACTTCAAGTTTAACTGCTGTTTGATGGAATGACGATTGCTTTGAACAAGCAAACATTGCTGGAACAGTAATCTACTATGAATGTGAGTAATGCCTCGCAAAGTGATTAGTGTAACCAAAGGGAATTTAGTCTAGTTAATAACTAATAGTAGAAGGGGCAAATATTTTTGAGGGTTTCATGAAATGGTTGAGGTTTAATGCAATGGTTGAATTTGAACTAAGACTTTTAATGTAAAACTGTGTATAGTCCTTCCTGAGAAATCAGACACTAACTTTAATAGACTTTTTTTTTAATAATTATGAAAGAGATTTTAATGCTTTCTTGCTCAAAAACCATGATCACTACTTACTCAGGATTGACTTTTATATCGTGCAGGTGGAAATGAACATCAAACTAAGAGCTCTTGTATATAATACTTCGGAAGCTTATTACAAGTGTACTTTCGCTAATGGTCATTGTAGTTTGAACGTGTTGTTCCCCTCTGGAAATGTTGCTGTCTTGACCTCTCCTGGTTCCGAACAGGTTGGTCTGCTATTCATCCTGGACAGTTAATTATGTTTTCCTCTTTTCAAAGATGAATATCGAATGAATAGAGAAACTCCATGGAATAGAGTTGGGAAAATAGTTACAGATTACAAACTTCTAGTTGAATGTTTCTTCTGTGATATAGGCACTCCATTTTTGCAGAAAGTAGAATCAGTCCAGCTAATAAGCAAAATTATCACCTTTGGAGTTCCTGTTTCCGTGTTTCACAAAGTTGCTGACTCAATTGTGATCATCAACAAATGCTGCTATAAGGAATTAGCTTATAATTCATATTTCACACTTTCTCCAGGGTTCATCCAGTGATGCTTGGAATGTTAAATTATCCTATGGACCGAGATGGGCCACTTATATTGTTGGAATTGGTATGCCTCGTTCTTCTATTCTGTCCTACGCTACCATTAAGACATTTTGGTATCATGTGCTTACCTTTCGTTCTATGTGTAGTTGGGCTGTCTTTGCTCATGTTAGCAGCCTTCAACTTCTTGAACAAGTTCCGTAGTATGCATGAAGAAACAGCTGCTGCGCAGTTCAGGGAAGTGGCACAGGCACGAGCACCGTTGCTTTCGCAAAAAGACGATGATCTCTCAAGTTGGGGCTCATCCTATGATTCTGCCTCGAATGATGAAGCGGATCTTGAAGAGTTCCTATATACCAATTCTCTTGAAGGGAAGCCAGCAAGAGATGGTGAAAATGGAAATAATACCAGACGTCTTTGTGCAATTTGCTTTGATGCTCCCAGGGACTGTTTTTTCCTTCCATGTGGACACTGTGTGGCCTGTTTTGACTGTGGAACAAGGTAACTCTGTCTCAAACCCTCTTACCTCTAGAAATTCATTGACCCATGAGACCTTCCCTAAGCTCACAAAACATTGTCCAATCTCTACATATACATTCTTCTTGATGGGAACATTTATGTTGCCACAGCAAGAGTAAAGAAATGATTGATTTGCAAGAGAAACATGCTTTGCATGTACGGAAATGAACTATGAAGTGTTGAATCTTTTAAGTTTTCTTTTTAATCATGCTATTGTACTTTACCCCTGCAGGATTGCGGAAGCCGATGGTACCTGCCCTATATGCCGTAAGAACATGAAGAAGGTGAGAAAGATTTTCACAGTATAACCAACAAGAGACAATGTGTGAATAATCGGATAGATGGATTGAAGATGAGTATCATTAGAGCACATAACATTGATGAGGATGGGAAGAGATGGCTAGTCTTCCAATTGGAACGGCCTTGTCTTTTGATTCTACGCTTGGCCTTCCACTTATGTCCTGCTATATATACATTGTCAAAGTACATGTGCTTAGAGCACATGATTAAAGGTTTCAATGTAACCATTCAAAATCTTTCTGAATTCAGAGGTTAGTTTGTTGGTCCTGTCTTGCTTCTGATTAATATACTGAGAGGTTAGTTTCCTGACCCTTTCTTGGCAATTTCTTATCTTGCTTCTGATTTTACTAAGAGGCCAGTTTCCTGATCCTTTCTTTGCAATTTTTTAACGAGACAAGTGGCTTGAAGCATCTACTCATATGATATTGTAAGAAAGTTAAGTGGGATAGTGATCACCACTTTACAGAGAACAATGGTTTTGAACAAAATAGTAAAAAAGTGGTAGAGGCTGCTCACATGTGCATGCCAGTCTAAATGTCTCGTGTTGGACTTGTGGTTCTATAATTGTTTTTTAACTTGATGACTTACAGGATGACGAATCGAAAATTAAAAAATATATATTATTTCAATCAAAATAATATCATTTTAATTTTAATTTAAACATAATCAAATTAAATTAGATATGTATATTCCATTTAATTAAGATAATGCCAAATGACACTCAACTTGAAGATAAAAGTGGGTTGGAGTACCCTTATGTTAGAGTATTCTAATCCTGTCTCACTTATTCTTGTCTATATATTTGTGTTGACCTTATATAAATATACGAATGATATTTAATAGTATAAGGTAAGAACCAATTAATCGGATGAGAGTGCAAAAGTAGTTTTTAACACCAAGGTCAAGTATTTAGCCCTTTTTGACAAACAGCGAATTGTATTAGCTGTTAGTTGATTTTATCAACGGTTAACGGTTGGTTGATTTTATTATTAAAGATGTTGGTAAAATTAGCTATTTAATATAAGTATTGATGCGTAAAATGATTTATGAGGGTGTGGTTTAAAAAAAAAAAAGGACATAATATTATATTTCTTAGTATTTCGTTGAATATTCTTATAAGAATTTAGAATTTAGATATTTAATTTTACAAAAATTAAATTTATAACTCTAATAATAATGATGACGATGATGATAATAATAGTTCAACGTTAAATTTTCTATTAATATGAATGATGCAGCGAGCTACATCATATTAGTATTTTTCATATAATACGTATGAATTTTATTATTTAATAAATTAAAATATCTATAATTATAATATGAGACAGATATATATTTTAAATATAAACTAATATTATAAAATTAAATAAATATTAAAAAGTTTAATTAACTTCTTTATTATATTCTTTCAAATTTCAGTATGATAAAACAAGCTAACTTTAAAAATATACAAAGTAAAAATAGAGAGTAAAGTGAAGGACAATACTATCATTAGGTAAACAACTAACCTCAAAAACTCTTCTTATAGAACTTTTAGAAATCAGCTTATTTGAGTTAAATAAGCTAATCAATAAAATTTTCATCAAATACATCAATAACTTTTTAATATAATAAAAAATAATGCTAGCAATAATGGCCTGACCTGACCCATTTTTAGCCTGGGTTGGTTGAGCCATGAGTTGACTATGATCCGCCCGGGCCGGCCACAGTTCACCCATAGGCCAACTATGGTCAGCCCGTGCTAGCTACCGAGCTCGTGCCCTGCCTAATTTTTTCGAAACGACTTTTAAAAATTTTCCTTTAAAAACTCGATCCTCTCGTAGTTTGGGATCGACTCATTCCAACTTGCTAAGCCACTATAGCCCGGAATTAGGTCGAGGATAGCTCAGACTCGACTCAGCCTATTAATATGCCTAGTAAAAAAAATAACTTTTATTCGATAAGTTAAGAAAAAGTCGATAAAACACCTTTTTAAGTGAATCAATGAATTAAAAAAGTGAAAGAAAAGACAAAATGAAGGAGATCTCTTTGCCACTCTGCCTCCACTTTGATTTTGTGGGGAGGAGAGCTTTTTTGTTAAGATTGAAAATGAGTGGCGGCCTTTAGTCCCTTAATCCCCACCGTTCATCGTTACCTTATCCCCTGCATTGCATTGTGTGACCATTTTGTGCAGAAAACATAATATTAAGTCTGTATCTTTTTCTCTTAGTGCTTATAATTATACACGTACTTTGATTTTAGTAACGGCAAAAATGATTTGGTTTGACTTGGTCTAAAGTCAGTACGCTCTTTATATTTTACGTAAATTCATTAAATTATTAACTAAATATGATTGGTATAAGTGGTTTAATACTTTCGTCCTTTAATTAGAAATCTCGAATTTAAAGTCTTAAGAATGGAAAAAATTGTTTGGCTAGTATTTTATTTCTTATGGGCTAATCCGGTGTGAGAGGAGATTAATCTGGATGTAAATAGCTTAAAGATACTTTTTTATAGTTGGGACTCTCATAAGACACGTCCTAAATTAACAAAAAAATCATTAAATTATTTATTTTATAAAATAACTCATATGCTTTAATTTTATTATAATAAAAATATAATTTATAATGCAATCTTAATAAGTCAATTTGGCAAATAAGTAACAAACTCAAGTATCGAGCAATGACCTGCAAAATATTTAGCAAATCGTAATAAGTGCCTGTTTGGTTCTACTTTTGGAGGATAAAAAAGTACTATTTTTTACTACAAAAGTTATTTTTAAAAAAATGAGTGTTTGACCGTAAAATTCAAAAGTATTTTTTAATAGAAATGACTTTTTTAGAAACTAAAATAAAACTTTTTAAGAAGCTCAAATTTGAAATTTAAAAAAAAAACTCTATTGACAAAAGCTCTACTAATATAAACCTATCCAAATAAGCACTAAATAGGTAATAAAATTTAAGATTAGTATTGGATCGAATTAAGCTTGGGCCGATCAGGCAATAGTCAATCTTAAAATGTCATGGTTAGGCTTTAAGGTTTAGGCTTATTGAGGTTCAAATAATACCTTAAATTTCATCGACCAGAAGCTAAATTAAGGTCGAGTCTCCTAGCTTGAACCCGAGCTCAAGCCTGAGCTCGATTGAGTTTAAGCCACCCAAAATTCAATCGAGCATAAGCTAAACTTTTTAAATAAATTTTTAATTTTACAAATTTAGAGAATGAATTATTTTATCTTGAAAATTTTGAATATCAAGTTAGGTGAGCAGCCTAAACTCTGCTTGAAGCTTAAAACTAAAAGAAGAAGGTCTAAGCATGACTCCGAATCCAATTAACTCGAGCCAAGCTTTAAAATTTTCAATTTAGTAACTAATTTTTTAAAAATTGCACAAATCAGGTAAAAACGTCGTTTTTGCTATTATAGTTAATAGATGGATATTCATGTGGTATTTGATGGATATACCTAATTAGCAAAACCAACATTTTAACTTAATTTATACAAAATTTAGAAAGTTAGTAAAAAATTTTAAAATTTATCATTAAATTTCAAAAAATTCTAAATATTTAGGCAATTTTAAAATTGTTACCCTTATATAATAAGAAGTCATTTAATTCTTTTGTATTATTTATTGTGAAAAATACAATAAAATATTGTTTTTTATTATACCAATCCCTTATATTTTTTATTGATTGTATTAAACATTTATTTGTTAAGACTGTGGGTGACACACCAAAACATAACATTAAAAAAAGACTGACTTAGAATGTTTCAATCTTGTGTCATTTAATCTTGTCCACATATTTGTATAGATTTTATATAAATATGTATAAATGTGTGGATAAGATTGAATAAAATAAGGTAAGAATTGGTTGATCAAAACGGAGAATTTGATCTCAATCTTTTAATAATAATAATAATAATAATAATAATAAATTACTAAATAGAAGATGAGAACTTGGAATCAAAGATTGACTCGAATCTGGCCACGTCACCCACTTTATTAACATAGGATGGGAACTTGGATTCAAACATCGACTCGTATCTGGCCACGTCACCTACTTTATTGCTTAAACCGAGGTTCCGCATACCGAAAATTGCTTGGTCACCAATCTTCCTCTCTCACCCCCTCTGCTCCTCACCCCCACCGCCAATTCCCTGAACCCTCAATCACCACCGTCCGATCAAATCACATCAATGCAACAACATCTAATAACCGCCTAGTCCATCGAGTCTACGTCATCTCGCAGCATTGAATCACTCGTAACCATTCAAGCCACCTCTCTACTTAAGCACCTTCAGTGCCCTTTTCTCTCGTCACCTATCTCACGAACTCTCTCTCTCTCTCCCTGGGGGTTGCTGTCTGAGGTCTATTTTTCATCCTTTTGCTTTCTATAAAAATGGCGGGAACAGGTGTTGTGGCGGTTTATGGCAACGGAGCGATAACGGAGGCCAAGAAATCTCCGTTCTCCGTCAAGGTAGGGCTGGCTCAGATGCTCCGCGGCGGCGTTATAATGGATGTTGTTAACGCAGAACAGGCTCGTGTCGCTGAGGAGGCCGGAGCGTGTGCTGTCATGGCGTTGGAGCGAGTCCCGGCGGATATCAGAGCGCAAGGCGGCGTCGCTCGCATGAGCGATCCTCAGCTCATCAAAGAAATCAAACAGGCTGTAACTATTCCGGTGATGGCCAAGGCTCGTATTGGCCACTTCGTGGAGGCGCAGATCCTCGAAGCTATTGGTATCGATTATGTTGACGAGAGCGAGGTCCTCACTCCGGCCGACGATGAGAACCACATCAACAAACATAACTTTCGGATTCCGTTCGTCTGCGGTTGCCGAAATTTGGGGGAGGCGCTTCGACGTATCCGAGAAGGGGCGGCTATGATTAGAACAAAAGGTGAGGCGGGAACAGGGAATGTGATTGAGGCGGTCAGGCACGTGAGGTCGGTGATGGGAGATATTAGGCTTCTGAGGAACATGGACGATGATGAGGTTTTTACTTACTCGAAGAAGATTGCTGCACCGTACGATTTGGTGATGCAGACGAAGCAGTTGGGGAGGCTGCCGGTGGTGCAGTTTGCCGCCGGTGGGGTGGCGACCCCCGCGGACGCTGCGTTGATGATGCAGTTGGGTTGTGATGGAGTGTTTGTTGGGTCTGGAGTGTTTAAGAGTGGAGACCCAGCCAAGAGGGCTAGAGCAATTGTGCAGGCGGTTACTCATTATAGTGACCCGAGCGTGTTGGCTGACGTTAGTTGTGGGCTTGGTGAGGCTATGGTGGGGATTAATTTGAGTGACAAGAAGGTGGAAAGGTTCGCTAACCGGTCGGAGTAAGGGCGATAGGTGGTTTGCGACCTCGTTTGGGAGGTGAGATTCAAAGTCCCTTCCTTCATTCTTGATTAATAATATTGTTACTTTATTTGTTTTTATTTGGAAGCTGTTACTTTATTTGTTCTGATTCGTTTTGTCTTTCTCCAAGTTTTTTTGGTTGTGGGTTTAACTTTGGCAATATATTTGTACGGTTGCCGCTTAGCTTGTGGTGGGTTCTATTATATTTGTCGTTGCTATTTATCAGGAAGTGGCAAAGCGTATGGTTAATGATGGTGGGGTATTATCAATGGAAATCTTCCTCTCTGGAAGCTTTTCAATTCACTCGTATAGTTGTTTAAATGGCAATTATTAACTTGGCGGACTTATGTGGTTCAAAACTGGTGTTTACATGTGATGATTATTGTGTATGCTTTCGCTGTGTGCTTGAGGTTCTGCTTGGTTTGGTTTACAGACTAGAACAAAGTCTCTTTTAGTTACAGTTACTGAAGCTATTTGATGTGTACTCAGCATCAGCGACCCAGTAGTGAGGTTCCCTTTTGTAAGTTATAAATCCAAATCGTAGAAAATATGCATGCAAGTTTTACCTGAAATATTCTTTTGCATGTTTAAATTATTAAATCCTTTGAGACCTAAGTGATAGCACTTCTTCTTAACAAGGAGCCCTGAGGATAGCATTTTGATTTTAAGACTGATGTGTACAAGTTACATACATGTTTTTTTGTCTGTTGTGTTCTTAATAAATCAATGTATATGGGTGTAGAGATAACAAACTAGCCAATGTATACCTTGACTCGAAAACAGATTAAATTATATTTGATTGCAATTGAGTTCATTTATTTGGGCCGATTAGGAATTGTGTTCGGCTGAGCCCAGTCAACCCTAATTGGGTGGGAAGGTTTTACTTTTTGGTATTACAGAACTCTTGGCCCGGTGCATTTAGGATTGTACTTTTAAAGGAGTCCAACTGTAGTTGATAGTGAAGAGGGGTGATGTTTGCGTTCAGAATACTCCTTTGTCCTATGCTTGTTGGAAACGAAAATGAAAATATAAAGTAGACATGAAAAAGAATTGGAGGTATGACATCACTAAACCGAGTTCATATCTAGTTACTTCGTTGTTAATAATGGTCCCATCCCATCACAATTTTAGTTCATTTAACTTTACAATGATACATTTAGCTTTTCTGTTTTCCCTTGTACTCTTAAGCTATGCCTGCCTTCTCCTTTCCTTCTTATATATTTCACCCCCTACTTCTCTCCCTGCAAAGTAGTTTCCCTTATACATTTATATCATTTGAGAATGGTGATTGTTTTGTTTCAGAATTCAGAACCTAATTTTCAGACATGATGGAGAACAAGGATGCCCTGTTTGATTCAGTTATCATTTGTGAAGCAGTTCGCATCATTCCCCTAAGAATGAACTATCATGGATTGATCGATACTTAGTGTATAATGTTCTCTTTTCGCTTTAATCTCTGATGATAAAATGTCACAAAGACAGAACTCAGATGTTGGAAATATTTTTTTCTTTTACTTTTATGTAAGACCTTGATGATTTATTTCCCAATCTTTGTTTCATACTTATTTTGTGGCGCAATAATTTCTCCAGTATGTTGTTTGGCATCTAATGTGTTAGAACTGAAATTTATATATGATGGAATAATCACATCACCCGAGTAGCCAAGAACTGATGAAACAATGGAATTGGTAATCAATTACTATTCTTACCCACAGCTTGTAAGAGTACAAGCAGCTGAAAAAAGTAGTAGGAAACACCCCCTATGGTTGCGTACTGCAACTTTTCGGGCCCTTCAGTATCCGGAAAATCGCCGTCTACAGATCGGTTGAACCCTCCTGCCAACCATCCCAAGTTCTTGTATCCACCATTATACAGCTTGGAGACTGCCATCACTGACCTGATGAATTGCAAGGAAACAGAGACTTCTGTAAGATGATATTAGGCAGCAGGCTTTTAACAAAAAATCCCTCACCTTAGCCCTTCCCCACAAGCCACAAGCAGCTTGGTCTTCTTATCAGGAACAATTGCCTCTACTTGCTGGATAAAATCAGGATTCAGCATTGTGAAATTCTGACCAGTCCACAACCCAATGTAACCAAAATGAACCCATTTCTTCAGAAGAGTTAAGGGACCGTTGTCCATGTCCTGAACAAAGAGAGGAACGTGCAAGGAACCTGCCACTCTTGCCTTCTCTCTCTCCCAGCTTGGCCTGATGTCCAGAAGCTTGTAGCCATCTGAGCTCATTGCCATGGCAGCATCTTTAGCCACGATAGGCCTGACAACGCCCGACTGTATTAGCTGCCGGGCACCGGCTGATTCTGCTTTGACTCGAATTCTTCGTCCGAGGTCCGTTTTGAGTTGAAATCTTCCTCCTCCTCGGAGGGCAGAGATGGGTGGCTCCGTTCGTTTCCATACGCACGTGTGTAGGTGGTTCATTTGAATAGCCATGTCTGTTTTCTCTTCGCCTTATCCTGAATTTTGCCTTTCAGTATGAATGTTTCTTTTTTGTATAGCTATTTCAGTTGTGCCCTCTGCTATTATTTTACTTTTCATTTCTGCTTGACAAATAGTAAAAAAACTGTTTCTAATAACTCATATAAAAATAAAAAATATATAAATAAAAGTCATAAGCTTTTTTTAATGACAAAAAATGAATATCAATTAACACTCTTTATTTTTCATTTCATTTTTAATACATTATTTTACACAAAAGTTTAAAATGTAAAAGCATTTTAGTATCCATACTTTGTATTTACCAAAAAAAAATTTCATGCTTAAAAAAATTTTCATGTCAAATTTTACAAAGATATGAGCATTAATAAATTTGGTTTGTTTCATTTGTTCTAAAAATAGTGATTAATAATTAAATTAAATGTTAAGGCAAGTCCAAATGTAAGGTTTGATTTTGAGAAGTAGCGACGGTTGATATCTTGCTGAAATGATAAGTTCTTATTTTCAATAAATATTTATGTGTTTGAGATTGTTTTTTTAGTAACTGCTGAAAAGTGAAAATATGTGTTTGGTAAGTGTGGTTGCGGTTGTTAAAAAGAGATAAAATAACTAAAAAGTCTATTGATTTAATAAACTATTAATTGTTGTATAAATAATTAAAAAATATATTATTAGTCATATAACTTTAAAATTATAAATAATAAAATATTAAATTAAAATTAAAATTAAAATAAAATAAATTTAGTAAATAAAATATTTCATAAAAAATATATTATTAGACTTACTTTCTATTAGTTGAGGGTATAATGGAAAATAATAATTATCAAAATGTTATTAACGAAAAGTAGAATTTTTATCTTAGAAGTACTTTACTGTCGTAATCCTTTTTCTACTTATCAATTTTTACGATCGTATTGTACTTTTCTCTAACCTCTGGTTGCTCGTCCGTATATTTAAACTATGTTGAAAAACTGCTATAGATACATAAATAAATAAATAAATATATATTTATATACCGACATAAGCCTAACTCACGGTTTTGACCTTTCATTTTAATGGTCCGTACCGTACGGTCAACTTTAACCTAATGGTGATTTCAGTGAAATCAACTACCAAGCCGTCAATCGGTTTATCTGAACCCTAATCCCAATCCCCGACTGCCACCGGTAACATCATGACCCGGTCCGAACCCGTTTCCTGATTCAAAATCTAAATATCATTTCTTTTTCCCCCTCTTATAAATCAAAAGCCTTTAAAACAAAATTAGGGCCTTTTTTTCCTCTTTTCTTGTTTTTTGGTTTCAAGAAATGGTCGCGGTAGCGAATTCGGCCTCGGGAGAGAGGCTCGTTAGTCTCGTCGACTCTGTGAAATCCACCATTGACGTACCTTCCAAGCTCGGGAAATTGCGAGTCTTGAAGCAGAGACTAGTGGAGGTAGACGACGCCGGTTCGATCTCCCAGTTGCTTCCGCATATCTTTGAGTTGCAGTCCGATCAAAATTCCCCGGTTCGCAAATTTGTTGCGGAGTACGGTTCGCTAAGCCTAGTTCGGTCGTATTCTTGATTGTTGCAATTTACTGACGAGAAAACTAAGGAGAAACCTAAATTAGTGTCGAGATGGTGTTTTCTGTGGATTTGACTGCTTTTCTTTTCCTTTTTTTTAATCTTTGTCGTGTGTGAATTGTGTAGGATAATTGGAGATATTGGATTGAAGTACTGCGAATTTGTGCCTGAAATTGTTCCCGTATTGATGAGCGTATTGGAAGATCGTACACCAGCTGTTGCTAGACAAGCCATAACTTGTGGGACTAATTTATTCCGGTCTATTCTTCAATTAGTTGCAATTCAGGTTATTTTTGGTGAAGTCCATGATGGGTACTTTCTTTTTTATTCGTTGGTCGAGGATTAACTTTGTTTTATGACATTCATAGCCTAAGATTGTTGTTTGATATCAAGCCACCGCAAATGGCTTAACTTATTTTATCTGTTGCTATATGCCGTTAACACAGTCAGATGGATGCTTACTTTTGCCTTTTTTTTTGGAAAATTTTGCCCTCTAATTAATAAAGAAGACTTCAATATTTGTTTCCTGAAATATTCCAGGGTCTTTACACTAGTGAGTTGGATGATTTGGTTAAGTTGTCGTGGTCATCAATGCTAGAGTTCAAGGAACAGATCTACTGTATAGCTTTTCAGGTAATTGCATTTTTGATACCGCTTTACTATTGAGTTTAACTTTCACCAAAGTCTGATTTCATTGTCATACCTAATTCTCAAGCCGGGAAATGGAGGTGTAAGGATGCTAGCCCTCAAGTTTGTTGAAGCTGTCATTCTTCTTTACACACCTGATCCTAATGGCCCTTCAAACCCTCCTCCCCATGCAGGTAAATAACGCCACCTTCTTCTTCACATGCATGGAGTTGTAGAGGCATGATACAGTATTTGGTATCTTGTGGCTCAGTTCGTTGGTTATGTTTAGTTGTTTAGCTCTGTTCCTTATTTTGTAGGGGAGCTTGATCAATTTAACATATCATGGTTTCGTGGGGGCCATCCTATACTAAATGTTGGAGATTTGTCAATTGAAGCCAGCAAAAGGTTGGGATTATTGCTTGATCAGCTTAGATTTCCTGCAGTGAAATCTCTGAGTAATCTGGTAATCATCGTGCTTATTAATAGGTAGGTGTCTAACTACAGTTTAGCAGCATAGTTCTTTACTTGTACGGGTATTTAGTCTGCTTGACCAGTTTCATTGTTGTTTAACTCTTATAATCCTGTAGAAGCTCTGAAATCTTGATTCTTGGATAATTTGCAATATCATTCTTTGTTTCTTACCAGTCTTGCTACAATTGCAAAGAAAAGGCCTGCGTATTATGGTCGTATCTTGCCAGTTTTACTCAGTTTGGTTCCCCCAAGATCTGCTATTGAAGGGGTGTACGCATCAGGGGCACATCTTGCTCTCAGAAATTCTCTCATTACCTGCTTGAAGTGCACTCACCCGGGGGCAAAGCCGGTATGCAAGATTTATAGTTTTGTTTGATTTTCCTCGCATTTGGTAGCAGTATTCGTCTCCATCTCTGGAGAATTGTGCCAAAGATCAATGAATAGGGGGTTTTGACTTCAAAAAACATGTGACTATTAGATATATTCCTTGGTTTTTATTATCTTTTGCACTGTCGTTGTGCCCTTTCAATGATCCTTATGCTTTTTGATATGTTCTCTTCGTGATAATCCTATCCAGTAATTGCAAGGGCATTGCAGTAGCATGCTTTTAGAATCATTCTGTATCTATGAAACAAAATAGTAATTTTCTCTGTCATTCTGCAGTGGCGGGATCGTCTAGTTGGTTGTCTGAGAGAGATGAAAGCAGAAAAGTTGGCAGAAGATGGCCTACATGACAATGACAAGGGGAGTTTAGATGAGGATAGCCATGTTGTACTGGTTTCTAAGGTACTTGCTTTCTTGTTATTTACACCCCTTAGTCATGGGCATATATGAGGATCTCACGTATATTTGCATACATGCATTTGAAGTTTCTTTCTAAGATCTTTAATATTTTTCAAGAGGGGATTAAAGCATTTGCTGATACACCCATTAAACAGGGGAGGAAAAGATCAGCGTCAAAAGATGCTCTTGATTTGGCCGAAGATAGTGAAGTGTGTGGTAAACGTGTTAAACCAACTCCTAGTGTCTCGGAGGAATCAACTAAAGAGTCGAGCAGGAATGTTACAGTGTCTCAGGATGACATTTCATCCGATGGACGTGCTGCTAATACAGTAGATGATGATAATGGACCTGTACAACAACTGGTTGCCATGTTTGGAGCCTTAGTGGCTCAGGGTGAAAAAGCTGTTGGTTCTTTGGAGATTCTTATTTCAAGTATTTCTGCTGACTTGCTTGCTGAAGTTGTGATGGCTAATATGCGCAACCTCCCTTCTAGTTGTTCTCAAGCTGAAGGAGATGATGAATCACTAGTGGACATGACTATAGTTGGTAGTGATACTCAAGCAAAGTATCCTCCTTCATTTGTTGCTAATGTTCTTTCACTGTCTACTTCTTTCCCCCCTATAGCTTCACGTTTGAATGCTCACCAGTCAGCATCTGACTTCAAAACAGTAAGGCTTTGACACTTTTTACTCTTTGTCCTGAATTTCAACATTTTTTTGTGCATTTGATTAACATGCTATCCCTGCATTGTACTACTTTTAGCTAATCTCAATTATCTTGTTTTTCCTTTTTGGGTTTGGATTTATTCTGAATATATGTTAATGCTCACAAAAATTGCAGCCTCTAAAGGAGGAGGAGGATCTTCACTTATCAAGCCCATCTGATGTTGCTGCTGTAGATGATGGAATGAGTCATGGAGCTGATAGTGAAATGTTGCCAGATGGATTACCGGTTTCTGCAAACCTTGACATATCTAGGATGGAGATGGACAATTTAGACGTTCCTTCTTATACCCATGATGTTGGAAATTTAGAAAGCGAGATACCGGGTCTAGACTCTTCTGGTCGTAATGATGGATTTTCTGAGACTCTGGGTGGTTCCTCAATGGTTTCTACTGATGTGGATGATGCCAGTCAAGAACAAGTTACAAGTTTGGGTGATAGGTCAACATTGGATATACATCCATCGATATCAACAGATAAGTCGGAGGAACTTAGTGCAAAAGCAGCTGCTATTGATTCCAGTAGTGTGGTCTCCTCAACAGCCACGTCTGTTGTGTTACCTACCTTTACCCTTCCTAAGATGTCAGCACCTGTTGTCAGCCTTCCTGATGAACAGAAGGATCAATTGCAAAACTTGACTTTTGCACGCATCGTTGAGGCCTATAAACAAGTAACAATTGCTGGAGGTTCAAAAGTTCGATTTTCTTTACTTGCTTATCTAGGAGTTGAGGTACTTCTACCTTTACATGGATGCATTTTCAGGATAGTTTACTTTGTGCCAGGGTACAAGTTAGCATACCATTACTATATCAGATAACATATTATATCATTTGCAGTTACCTTCAGAGTTGGAACCATGGAAAGTGCTTCAGGAGCACATATTATCAGATTATATAAATTATGAGGTACTGAGCATTCAGCCTTTTTCTTTTTTCAATTTTCCTTGGTTGTTCAGTGACTACTAGATCTTTTGTGTAGGGGTGAGCATGCCCCCTCCCCCCTCTCTCTCTCTCTCTCACACACACACACACCCTACATTTGGGGTTCCTTTTCCATATATTTTGGTGTCTGAGATGTTTGGATTGCCAAATGTTGTGAGACATATTGTTGCTCTGGAATTCTAATTTCCTCGACCTCATTGATGTTTTCAATTTTATTGAAAGAGCCTTCTAATGCAGTAAAAATATCTGACTGCCAGCATGTAAGCATATTAATATTCCTTGAATTAGTGAAGAATTCATTTCAAGTCAGTGGGCATCTTAGTTTCTAATGTTGCTAAAATTTTCTTGGATTAGAACTCCTAATTGACAACTGTTGAAGAGGAATGTGTTTATAGTTGTATTCTTGTTATACTCTTTTAAAAATCTGTTATATCTGACACCAATTACTGGATGACTTCAGGGACACGAGTTAACTTTGCGTGTCCTCTACAGGTTGTATGGTGAGGTAGAAGAAGAGCGTGACTTCTTTTCTTCTACGAATGCTGCTTCTGTATATGAAACATTCTTTCTGGCAGTGGTTCGTGCTCATTTCCTTTGTATTTTGGCTGCTCAATAATTTATTAATTGTCAAGACTGTAAATTACTGGTAAATGCAGGCTGAAACACTTAGAGATTCTTTTCCACCTTCTGATAAATCTTTAAGTAGATTACTGGGTGAAGCTCCTTATTTGCCAAAGTCAGTTTGGAACTTATTGGAGTGCTTGTGTTGTCCTGGGAATTCTGATAAAGTTGAGGAGGCGCAAAGTGGAGATCGAGTGACTCAAGGTCTAAGCACTGTCTGGAGCCTGATTTTGTTGAGGCCTCCTATGCGAGAAGTTTGCTTGAAAATTGCATTGCAGGTTTCTTCTGTTTTCTCATCGATCATTTTATTGTGTTTCATGTTTCAACCTTTATTGATTTTTTTCTTTTACATTGGGAAGAGTGCAGTTCATCACTTGGAGGAAGTGCGCATGAAGGCAATTCGCCTGGTTCCTACACTCAACTTGATACTGAAGTCCCAAATAAACTGCAATCTGTAATCTATTTTGAAATTCTGATGTTCATTTTGCAGGTAGCAAACAAGCTTTATCCTCTTTCTTCTATTGCTCAGCAAATAGAGAAGTTTGCAAATGAAATGTTGCTTTCTGTAGCAACTGGCGATGCTACAGATGCCAATGGTGCTGAAGGTTCTATTAATGAATTACAGAAGGTATTAGAGATGTGAGCTTCACTTCGGCCTCTCTCTCCCTTTCTATCTGACCTTTAGCCTGGTCAAGTTGATAACTTAGTTGTGTTCTGGCTGCAAATTTTGACAGGATATCAATTTGGATAAGCAGTCAAGTGATCATCAATCAGTTAGTGCGATCAGTAAGGATATCTCAGAGACTCACCAATCATGCACAACTGAAAGTGTTTCATCAATCTCCATGTTTGAGGCCCAGCGTTGCTTGTCCTTGTATTTTGCTCTATGCACAAAGGTATTGACTTTAAGATTAATTTAAAACCTGGTTTGTAACATTTCAAATCTTGTTTCCTTTAGTCAAGTAGTTCTTTTCTATTTTAAAATCTGATTATTTCTGATCTTGGTTTAGGTTATTTATAGTTTGCTTTGTTATATAACTTGCAGAAGCACTCTCTTTTTCGCCAAATCTTTGTTATCTACAGAAGTTCACCAAAGGCAGTTAAGCAGGTCTGGCTGATAATGGTTTTACTTTAAAAAGTGTTTCATTTCTGCTATGAACTTCATAAGCAGTGCTCTGATGCAGGCTGTTCATCGCCAAATTCCCATATTAGTCCGTACCATGGGTTCGTCTTCCGAGCTTCTTGAAATAATTTCTGATCCTCCAAATGGAAGTGAGAATCTTTTGATGCAAGTATGATTTCTACCAATACTGAATTGATATCCTAACCTTATGAAAATTGTTATCATCTCTCTTCTGACCTTGATTCTATTCTTCAAATTTTGTGCTTCTACATCAGGTTTTACAAACATTGACAGACGGGGCAGTTCCTTCCCCAGCGTTGTTATCCACCATTAAAAATTTATATGATTCAAAACTGAAGGTAGGAAACACATTATTTTCTCGAAGTTTTGATATCTTAAGGGTATTCAACAAAAGACAATGTGTTATTTGTTGCAGGATGTAGAGATTTTAATCCCTGTACTTCCGTACCTCCCAAGGGATGAGGTATCCTCCTTTATTTGGCTCTTCACACAACATGAATGTGTAGTTTCTTGTCAGTTTCGAGTTTCATTCCGTCTACATATTGTTATAACCACGCATATATCAATCAGAGTTGGACCACCAGCCAGCTCACTGGGAACACAGATTTACTAAAGTGATTCTAAAGTAGGTTGCACTTCATGGGATTGTGAAATTGAGTAGAACTAAAATTAGCAACTTTTATCGTTGCTTCTCTTATTATGTATTTTAACAATGATAGCATTAGGTCATGTGAATCTGTTTTCTTTATTTTTCATATTTTCTTAATGTATACTTTTAAATCATTGCCCTGAACTTTTCTTTTCGTATTTGGGAATAAACTTCTCCTCATGCACCATGTTCATTCCAGTTTCTTTACCCAGCTCGTTCTTGTGTTTTACAACTAGTAATTGTTTGAATAACACATTTTCCAGGTTTTGCTGACCTTTCCTCATCTTGTGAATCTTCCTCCAGATAAGTTCCAACTCACACTTTCACGCATACTGCAGGTATTCTCTCTTCCTTTTCAACATCAGAGTACTGGCTGTGGCTTGAGTATCTTATATTTGAAGCCATTATGTAGTGTCCAACAGTCGGATCACTTGTTTTTGACATGTGAACAGAAGATTTATTCTTTTTTCTACTTATTGCTGTTGTTATTGTTGTTATCATTATTATTTTGATTATTGGTTTCAGTTGTTGGTAGGAGGACCCTTATTTGTTGTTCTGTGCAAGATTTCACTTCTTTATTGTTATAATTTATCTTTTTCTTTTTTATTTATGGTTTGTAAAAAGAACTTTAATGTAACGAAGGCCAATGAAACCATTTTAGCTTTAATGCGTTAATTATTTCCTTTTAGCTAACTACTTGCTTTGGCAGAATGGTGTTTGGACTTGTATACACGCTCTCATATGAACTGTTCACACAAGTTGGATAAGACATCCAGAATGGTTGATTTTCACATATAGAATGTGGAAGAACAAAATTAATGTGCTCTGAGTTTATATAGCATTTTCTTTCTTTTTTTAATATTTTTAACTCAAAGTGGCTAATATGTGGCAGGGGTCTCAACCAGTCCTTACTCCAGCTGAAGTGTTGATAGTTATTCATGGGATTGATCCTGACAGAGATGGAATTCCTTTGAAGAAAGTATGCCCCCACCCTTCTTTTCTTCATTTGTTAAACTCTATGAACTTGAACAAGTACATAACTGAGACTTGTTTTTGAACATTCAGGTTACTGATGCATGTAATGCTTGTTTTGAGCAACGGCAGATATTCACTCAACAAGTTCTAGCAAAAGTCTTGAATCAATTGGTCAGTTCTATCCTGAGATTTCTGTCAGATCAGTTAATTATTAATGACATCTGACTTAACATTTATACGAGATTCCATCCTACAGGTTGAACAGATTCCTCTTCCTTTATTATTCATGCGAACTGTATTACAAGCCATTGGTGCTTTTCCTGCACTGGTAGGAAATCTACAACTGATAATGAAAAACAACTTCTTACATCTAGAAGAATCAGTAGTTTCTTTGCTCAATTCATGATAAAGCGATAGGTTAGAGATGATTAATGCGGTAAAATGGATATGCTATCTACTTCCATGGAACAATAAAAGATGGTCTTTCAAATAAAATTTCCATTATAAGGTTTGCTTTTCTGCCACAGTTGACTCTTTAAGTTACTATTGCTTCAGGTAGAATTTATAATGGAGATCCTTTCTCGTCTAGTTAGCAAACAGGTGCATTTTGCATACTTTTAAACTTGAATACGGATTCAATTTGATTCAATCAATTCATAGTTGATCTGGTAGGCTGTTGTCACAGATCTGGAAGTATCCGAAGTTGTGGGTTGGATTTGTAAAGTGTGCACAAATGACAATGCCTCGTTCATTTGGTGTGTTACTTCAGGTATGCTTTATCAGGACTTTTACACATCTACTTAGTTCATGCTGTTATGATAGGCCGGGAGCATTCCGTAGAAATATTTAGGAACTGAAGGTTTTCACTTATCAAACTTTTGTTACCAGGAATTTGGTTTTGTACTTGAATTGTTAGATATTCAATGTTTATGTTTGATTTCCATATAGAAGTCGGGGTCATACAGGGAGATTTGTACCTTTTGCAGTCTGTTTCTGTTTTTGTCTTCCTTTTTCTCTCTGTCATGACGTGTTTAACGAAGCGTTCTTATCCAATTTATATCCTTTTGGCCTTTACAGTTACCTCCACCACAACTGGAAAATGCACTGAATAGAACTCCCGCACTGAAAGCTCCTTTGGTTGCTCACGCCAGCCAGCCGAACATTAAATCTTCACTCCCAAGGTCACGGGAAATGAATTTTTCTCTGGATAACGGAAACCTGATTTTGGAAGTTACGTGTCTCCACTTCTGTATGACTAAAGACTTCTTATTTTGTTTCCTGCATTTTAGGTCTGTTTTGGTGGTTCTGGGGATAGCTACAGATCCACAGGCTTTAAGTCAAACATCAACTAGCCAAGCTCAAACTGCAGATACAAACAACACGGAGAAGGAGGTTCTTACGGAGAAATCCAAAGAATCTTCTACTGCTAGCTGACACACCCGGCTGAAAAATTTGGTCAAACCCGCTTGTTATGCTTGCAGGAGTACCGGCCAAGCCTAACTGGTATAACCATCCTGATTTCCCATGTTTCTCCAGGATTTGAACTTAGCATGCTATAAACTCCATGTGACTGTGGGATGGGAATATAGTCGGAAGCAGGCCCCAATTTTGATCAATAAGCCTGATGGCTGTTAAGGGGAACCGGCGAACTGCTGCTGATTCCGAAGATGCCAACAGTCGGAATATCACAAGGTAGACGAAGTGAGTTTGTAAACATGGTTAAGCGAACAAGTCGAAATAAATGGTATAGAGCAGTGCATTTGTAAAATGTATGTTAGTTCCACCAGAGAGAAGGACAGTTTCTTTTACTTGGTACCTATGTAATTTGTATCGACATTCTTTTCCAAGACCAGGAATGATCTTCAAGCAGGTTCTGTCATTGGATGGCTGCATATTTTCCTGATGAGCTCGGACTATTGTCTTTCAATCACCTGAAAGCTTGCATTTGTTTAATCTTGAAAAGGAAATTGTATGGCTCAATTGTGGATTCATTGTCCAAATACGCAGAATTACATTTGTCTCTTTTTTTCAATGTTTAAAAAACCGAATTGAAAGTTAAACGAAAAGGGATTTGAGGTTAAAAAGGTTCGATTAATATTGTATCGGTAGAAAATCGGTCAAAAATTAAATTTGAAAATTTTAGATTATTTAAATAGTGTATAAGAGGAGTTTACTTTTAAACATATTTGAATTGAAATTCTAATGAATTAATTGGTTATTTTAATTGCTAATTATGTTAAATTGATGAGTGGTAATCACAAAATAATCAGTAATATTAAAAAAAAGAGTAAGAAAAAGACATTAATATATAATGGTTTGATTAATTCTACTTTCTATATTCACTTGAAAATTTTATTATTTCTCTTTGTTTAACGGGAGAAAAGAAATGTTATATACTTTTTCATTCATTCGTGTTAGTAGAAAAAGTCTCTTTACTAGTTAAGGGTAAAATTGCATACTACTCGAGACTTCACGTTCTGGATGTTATTTTTTATCATAAATGAACTGAAAACTTAAATAGATTAATTGTTCTCTTATTGATATTAATTACTTAAATATAACTTAACATTTAACAATTTATTTCTTGAGTACACAATATATTAAGGATTCATGTTAAGCTCTCGTACTTGGGGGTAACAATGGGTCAGGGTTAACTCCGACTTGTCCTAGTTTAACTCAGCTTAACCCATTTTTTAAATTTAAAAAAGCTAAAATGTGTTTTTTGTATATGAGGGTCGAGCCTCGGCCTCAGGCCTGACTTTTAAAAAAAATTTGGTCATGGGCTGTTAACTTGATCATGAAAAAAAGATTTTTCATGAACAATCTATTTATATTCAAAACAATTAAATGTATCCATTAAATATACAAATTATTTGTTATAACAGTTATTTGCACTTTGAGCAATATTATTTTTGAAAAAACAAATATATTATATATATATTATAAGTTTGTGCAAAAATATTTGTTGATAACCCTATATAATCACATTTTTTGAAACAAGTCTCTTTATTTTGTAAGAGTAAGGTTACACACTCTCTGGATCTTGCATTAGTGCAAGATTTAGTTGAGTGTGACGAGTACGAATTGATGTTATTGTTCACGGTCTGAAAGTTTGCACCTTAACTAACAGAAAAGAATGGAATTGATGCCCCTCACGGGATAGCCTAGTGGTAGAAAGAGGGAGAGGATTGTGTGAAAGGTTGTGAATTCAAATCATGGGAGGAGCAACCTTTGTTAAGGTGATGTAATCTCCCTGATACTGACCCATCTCTTAGAGTAGATACTTCTCCTATTGTCCAAGATCAGACCCAAATTTACTTATCTATAAGTTTAAGTGGTGGCTCATAGGTTCCAGGATTAATTTAGCGAAGCCCAGAATCTAAGTTATCCCCAAAAAAAAAAAAAGAATGGAATTGACGTAACTGAACGTACGAGCGGTCCATGGTTGAGGATGAAGACGAGGAGAGGTGCACGCAGCATGAACAGTCTGCCTCATTTCACCTACAAACTGCGTAACAAATCTCCATGACCCAGTTTACAGATCAAGATGCTGATTTCCAACTCGTGCCCTTGAACAGTTTGGAGCTGCTTATGATCTTACCTTCTCAGCATGCTTGACTCTGATAACTATTTGTGAGGGGTAATCTGCAAATGAACTACTTGATAGGCTACCATATTGGGAAGAGCCAACAAGGAGTTGGGACCGTTGGGGAACATCAGATCAATTACAAGGTGGTTTTAGAAGGCAATTGCTACATTCTGTTTTCATGCCTTCCAATATTCTTGAGTAGCACTCACGGTGATCTTCTGACCTTAAAGAACATGCTTTTCTAATCAGTAATCAGTACAAAAAAACAGGAAGCACTCAAGAATGGTACTGTGTCTCTAAGGAACTCTTGGTTGAGTCTGATATGACTGTTCTCTTGGTGGGTAAGCCTGATACCAAAGAAAATGAGCTCGTTCTGCGGCTTTGAAGGCTAAATTGTTAGAAAGTCCCAGAGATTGAACCACAGTATCAGTATCTTTGATTGGATCTTGAATCAGACAGCCATGTAATGTAACATCAGCTACATTAAAAGCCTGATCCAAACTAATAGGATTGGATCAATGTGGTTAAGGTCGATGATTACTAGGAATTTGTCGGTAGACAGGAAGTTCCACTTATTGACAGATAGAGAACATTTTGTCTGTAAGCTGTCCCGACTGTGTTTAACGTTTTAGCTCCAACCTTGAGTACGATGATCAATTTGACAAAGGACCTCCCGAATATGCAGAACCTTTGGACTTTACAGAAACTTTGGTTTATACCGACAATATGAAGCATTACCTAGCAAGTGGGGTCTTTTAATAATAACTTCGTTATAATCGCCTTCAACAGTGATCTTTTTCCTATGCAGTTTGGATTCGTCTCTTTATAATGCCTTTCAGGATCGTCATTGAATCGTGCATTGCTTGGAGGCATTGCCATTTTTGTGATATACCCCCTTTTTCTTTACGATTATGGCTTCCAGTCGCTCCGATGGCTCAGGTAAAGAGCGTTTACGTTGGACACAAGAACTGCACGATCGGTTTGAAGAGGCGGTCAACAAACTTGGTGGTCCTGACAGTGAGTTCTTTGATCATCAGGACAGGTTTCCCTTTTGATTATCAGGAAACCTGAGAACTGATTATTGTGTTTGAATTGGAATTTCCAGGGGCAAAACCGAAGGGGATTTTGAGAGCTATGAGCATTCCAGGTCTGACGATCTACCATGTTAAGAGCCACTTGCAGGTACCGTCAAAGAACATTACTTTCCTGTTTTCATGGAATCATGGCGATTCTAATCCTTTGTTATTTTTCACAAAATTCCTCAACAGAAATACAGGATATCGAAGTTTATTCCTGAAACACCCAACAGTAAGCCTAAACTACCTTACATTTCATTATTTTCTTATAATATTCAATTATTTATTCATCTGTTTCTCTTGTTTTAGCTTATTTTACGTTATATTTTCTGCAGGAAGCAGGTTTGAGAGGAGAAGTATATCAGAATTATTACCAAACTTCAGTGCAACTTCGTAAGTGCTTTAAATTTTGATTGTTCTCTAGATTCAGATTCTTATGTACATTGGTTAGTGAATGATCGAGTTAGATCCTGATTTCCAGAATTATTCTTGCAGAGGTGCTCAACTTAACGAGGCATTACAAATGCAGATGGAAGTACAAAGACGACTCAGTGACCAACTTGAGGTACCTAAATCTACATTTCTGTAATTTCTTGTCAACCTTATACTGATCATATTGAGAAATATTTCCAGGTTCAGAAGAGCCTGAAACTTAAGATTGAAGCACAAAGGAGATTCCTGGAGAGGATTGTTGAGGAACGTAGAAACCGAACTGCAATTCCCAAGCCAAGCAAGCCGTTCTCTCCTCTTTGGCTGCCATCTCTGTGTGAAGAATCAGAATCCATGGCAAGAGAGTTTGAGTCTGATTCAGAAGGTGACAACAGAACTGAAATACAGTCTCAGGAAAGCTTCCAAGCTCTTAAGAAGCTTAGGATCGAGAACGATATTGAACCACTTCACAAACTTGAATCATTCAACAAAATTCCTTACAATCAAAGTACGGTTTTTCAAAGAGATGCCAAATTCTCATACCCCACAAACGATATCAACTTTCAGTGGAACATGATGACATGCTCGTCCCCTCTTGTGCCAAGCTTCTTCTAAGAAGATTCATGGCAGTCTCTGTTAATAATGTGTGCAATAAAAGAATTTGTTGGAGATATTTGGTGGTTTTAGGGTCATTTCAAAGGAGCTGACGCACAGATTTTCCGAAGTTGAAAGATCTTAAAAGCAACCAGAACATCCCGTAATTGTTACTAAGAATAAGAACGTAATCTCACGATTATATGATGTGTGATATGTTTGTATCTTCTTCTTTTTAACTACTACTTTCTCTTCTAATCGAGCCATGGCTTGCTGTCAGCCATGGGGTTTTGTTACTGGGCGTGCAAGAGTACTCAGCTTGTAACTTAATTTGGCCCTGTTTGGCAATCAGCTGATTGCATTAGCTGTTAGCTGATTCTATCAACTGTTAACTAATAGCTGATTCTATTAGCTGATTTGACTAGCTGATTGTATTAGCTGTTTGTCAATTGATGTTTGATAAAATTAGCTGTTTAGTATTAGCTATTTATGTATAAAATGACTTACGAGGACATGACTTTAAAAAAAATATAATGGTATGAATATTATATATCTTAGTATTTCGTTGAATATTCTTATAGAAA
>JAOTAY010000004.1:33497307-33507532 GCA_025629805.1 Erythroxylum baracoense
CTCGTATAATAATTGCCGTTAGAATTTTTCGTGGCAACGATTTCAACTCTTCACTTGCAACCAAATCAATACCAACTCTAGCAATAAAAGAAAATGTAGTTAGTTTTCAACTCATATAATAATTGTCGTTAGAATTCCTCGTAAGAACGATCTCAACTCTTCACTAACTACATTTTCAAAAAGAACATCAACAAAATGCAACCGTACCATCTCTTCATGCAAGAAGTCTTCTCTACATAGAGTTTTTCATTCAGCACCCTCTTTAGTCACGTGATGCACACCCATATCTTTTACAAGATTGAATATTTATCCAAGACAAATAAGAATTATTGTTTAATTACACCAAAACAATAATTCTTAACTATGGTCCAGCTAACTTTACCCAATCAAATCCAATGTATCTTCTACCTTATCTTAATTTGAATTTGAAGCTACATTACCTAAGAGATCCAATTATCAAAAATGTCAAAACTAAATAATGAGATATATAACATATATCCTAATACCAAATATGTAATTAACTAACTATTTTATGAACTATCTAATGTTTTCATTATTTACCTAAAAATTAGTAACTATAGATGTCACGAAGAGTTGAATATAAAATAATCTTAAATTTTACTAAATTATGTAATATTAAGTTCAATTTAAAAAGTAGCAATCACTTCTGACTATCGATTCAAATGTGAATAACTCGTACTCTTCTCTTTGAAACAAGGGACACTAGGAATGTGGAAAAACAATAATTTAAAAAGAATAGTTCAATATTTTGATAAATAAACATGTTCATTTCAAAAATTCATTATGACGGGTAACTGCAACAAAAACAAACTAAAATATTCTAATTTTTAATTTTTAGCAAAAATAAATTTTCTGTTAATACAAATAACGTGATAAGCTGCATTAAATTAGTATTTTGACTACGTGGCTATCACATATTGTATTTGTGTCACGAGTGAATTTTATTATTTAAGAAATTTAAAATATTAAAAACTATAAAATAATTACAAATTAAAATTTGTTAAGGAGTGTAAAATTATCTTAGAGTTTTTGATATTTTAATAATTATTAAACCATGAGAATATTTTAATCTAAATTTAAATTATAAAATAACTTTTAGAAAACAATGAGATCACTTAATGATCTATAATTTATGCTTTATTTGCTTGGACAAAAGAGGCAACAAAGTTACTATGACCAAAATTAATTGCAAAAATGATAAATCAAAACTAAAAAACGAAGATATTAATTAGAGCAAAGAAGGAAATTGCATTATAAAATCACAATTATACAGATCAAGCAAGTTCGAATTATCGTAATGAAAAATCTATTAATCCGAAGGTGTCGCTACGAAAAATAAAAATCTATAAACTATCTAATTTTGACATATGAAAGTGTAAATCCTTCATGAAATCTTATAATAAAAGAATTTATAGCACATGGATTTAGTTAAAAGAAAAAAAGGAATAAAGAAGAATAGGAGTAATGTTTTAAGAGTTGGAGCACAAGTTAAATCTAGGATGGCAAGCTTGACGGATATTGGCAAAACAACGTCGTTTTGGACATTTTTTTTAAAAAAATATAATTTTTTATGCGCCTGATTGGGCTAAAGATAGTAAGGTCAAGTTTGGTGGCCCGACCTATTGTCATCTCTAGTTAAATCGGTAAGATAAAAAGTTTAAAGTTTAAAAATTCAACCAAAATTAGACCGTCATAAAATCGGCTAAATATTAAATAAAATTAAAGAATTTGAAATATGATTAAAGATATTTTTTTTAAAAATATGATTAAAAGATATTGTCTTTACCTATCGAAAAATTTGAAATTAAATTGAAAAAAGTGATTGTTAAATATAAATTAATTGATTGAGTTTTGTTTATAAGAAATTATTTTTTACAAAACTTGATTGATTGATTAATTAATTAATTAATTTTAATAACAATAGTTATTAAAATAAATTGAATCGAAAAGTTAAAAATTAAACCAAAAGTTTGGATAGTTCAAAATTTTTAAGATTGAACCGATCGAACCGGTTATGTTTTTTTTTATTACAAAGGAAAAGAAACTAACACAGTCTAAACCATGCATCTACGAAAGAAAAACCCCTGTATGTCCTGTTGAACAATCTCAATACATTTCGTTGGAATATCGTGAAGCACGCTAATACCAGGACTTGTTTGCAACGCTAAACTTGCCTTCTTATTAGCACACCTTTTCCCTTCACTGTAGATGTTGAATTTGGATGTCCCAATCTCTACTCAAGAGCTCCCGTATGACCTTTACAAAGGAAGTACCATAAAAAACCATCAGCTCAGATGAAAAGAGAATATTAATCACCTCTAAAGAATCAATTTCGATCACCACTCGTCAATATCCAAGGTCCCATGACAACAAAAGACCGATATAGGTCCCCCCGAGCTCGGCTGTCAGAGGCAAGCACACTCCAATATTCTACAAAAAAACTCCACACCAATGTCCAAAGTTGTCCCTTATTAAACTTCCAATTGTAGCAATGCCAGATTCATTCATGATCGCACCATCTATATTTAATTTGACCCAGCCCTCCATCGAAATCGGTTAAGTTTTTTAACAAGTGAATAAGAGAGGTATATAAAATTACTTATTGAACTATATAATTGGGAAAAAATAACATTTTGGCTATCAAGAAAAATCAATTATAGATAAATGTTTAGATCTATGATAAAAGAAATTGTAATAATTATTTTTTGAATATATTGAATAAATTTTTAATAAAAAAGCCTTATACTCTTATTTAACTTTATTTATTTAATATTTACCGGAGGTTTTAACTAAATTCCAAATTTTAATTTATCAACTCTAGGCTTATCTGAATTTTAATATTTTTATTTTTATCTATATACTTTTAAATACATCATGAATGTTTAATTATTATTGTGAGTCTGTCATTTATAGTGATGGTATTGGATTGGGTAGGGATCAGGCATCCCTTAGCATGAACTCCACCCAAAAAATTTTATAAGGGTTTGATTCCGGTTCTGAGTCTAAGGCCTAAAACCAAGTCAAATCGGGTTTAGGTGACATTGAAGTCCAATTGGACCCGAGCTAAGCTCATGTGTTTTTTTATAATTTAAAACAACATTGTTTTATTTAAAATAACATCTTTTAAATTTAATATATTCAGATTTCATGTCGAATCGGTCATAGAGCTCAAATCTGAATTTGATTCTTGGTCCAAAATTAAAAACAAGCTTAAATATCATGCCTTAACTCATTTGTAAGTGTATGACTTAATAGATCAATGTTTACAACTTTTGACTTGAGAAAATTATAAAAATTGACTACCAAGAATGTTAAACTGTACTTTTCTCAATTAATTATTATATTTTATGCAGTTAGTCAAGTTGTTTTTGTTCATCATTGCTTGGTGGTTTAATTATTTTCAATTTGGGTAGGATTGAATCAAACATGTGTGACTCAGCTGATTCAGAAAACACGAGCAAAAGCTTGGAAATGTGTTTGCATAAAGAATGAAAAAAGAAAGACTTTCGAACTTTTCGTCGACGATCATGAATCACGAGAGCCCTTAACACGGCAGGCTCTCTGGCACGAACACTGAACACACACGTCGTGGTGTTAAAGAACATGGTAGGTTCTGATAGTTTTAGTTTTGAACTCGAAGTTGGGTCTGGCCCCTTAAAACAATCCTGAAAGGAGCAACACACATTATAACTCTAGTCTCCAATCTTGAAGGAAGAATCAAGCTAAGTCATGGCAAGACTTAATCACTTCTAACGGGGTAATAATAAAAACTTTGAATAAGTTAATTTTTTAGTTAAGTTTTTACTTTTTGGTTCGATTTAATATTTTTTATTATTAAAACAGATCCGTCTATTAATTAATTGATCAATTTTTTAAACTAATTAATTTTTATAAACTAAAATAAACTGATTAATTTTCACTTAATAGTTTACTTTTTCAATTAAACTTAAAATTTTCAATTAATAAATATATTCCTCTTCAAATATTTTTAAAATTATTTAATTTTATTCAATATTTTAACATATTTTATGATGATTTAATATCAGTTAAACCTTTTAAACTTTAAACTTTTTATTTTATCAATTTAACTTACTGTCTGATTTTAAAAATATTGACCCGTAGCTTCCGAAAGGAAATTTCAAGAACTATAGTCAGGGCTCATTTATTGGGCTAACCAGCAATCCTTAGGCCTAAATGACATTGTAATCATGAAGATACGATGCATTCAGGATGTGGTCAGGATACTGTAAAATTACAGACCCAGCTATGTTTCCCTGATATGGTTTTCCTTCAATAGCTTAATTCCCCGGAGACACACACACAAAGCACCAGGGAAGTGTGCATACTGCATACTACTCGTGTTAATACCAGGGACATAAGAAATGCAGCTGATGAGAATGGAATGATTGCAATCAGATTCCATCAGAAAATATTAATCACTTAAATCATGGACAAACAGTGTCAGTGAACAAGAGTAACTCCACAATTGATACAAAAACAAAAAACAATCGTTACAAAGCTGCTTCCTACAACTAACACAACAAATGTTGTCATTTGTGCGTTTCCATTCTGAATTGAGACGGCATATTTTTGCCGCAAATTGTTTCTTGCTTCCTTTTGCAGCATCAGCCAATTGAAAGGTGAAAGTCTGATGAGTTTGGTTGAGAAGTCTGGCAGTTTCAAGCCTCTTTCGCTGAGACGCCTTGAGTGACACCGGCAATGAGGCATGGAAAAGGTGCCCTCTCCCAAAAGATGTTGGCCCCAGTTTGAGCATTTAACACAAATGTTCCATTTGAACTCTTTCTTGACAAGAATATACCTCAGGTCTGTAGACCTTTCTACTTCACGTTGTCAACCAGAACCAATTGCCTAATGGTGAAGGGGTTAAAAAGGATCGAATCGTACCACGAAATGTAAAGGTCCCATTGTTATAGAGTTAAAAATGTGAGATAGACAATGAGTACTCGGTGTTCTTCATCCTCGTAAGCTTCAGACGGACAGGGGTATTTGTAATCAATAAGACCCACCTAACACTTCAAGGAAAGGCAAGTCTAAGATGTAAGTCTGCAATCTAATATTTTCTTTGCATGGATGAGATAAACACAGACCTTTTCCTACATTACTCGCTCCCCAAGTTCAAGGAACCATCCTTCATCAGCTTAATGCTTAGACTGTTGAATCTCCCTCTTGAGTACTGACGAGAAGCTTTCCTCCAATCTGTACCTGTTTTCATCATAGCAACAAATTCGTCGTAGCTGATTTTGCCATCCTGCATGAGGGCAAGCCATGTTAGATTAGATAAACCGTATCAAATTCTAAATCAACAGAAAATTGTTGCCTGCTTGTCACCTTGTCTGTGTCAACTTCTTGAAAGATGTCATTTGCTACATTATTACAATCATCTGCTCCATCTTCCATTAAAGCATCCTGTAGCTCATCCGGATCAATGAAACCATTCCCGTCCTTGTCAAAGTAGGAGAATGCCTTGTGAAGATGTTCATCATTGGCCATCCTCTGAAGATGAAGGGAAACAGCAACAAACTCACCATAGTCAAGTGTCCCTTTCCCATTAGTATCTACCTGTTTCCAAACGAGTTGTCCATTTAAAAATATGAAGAAGTGGTGTACACAAATGAATCCAAAATCTTATCTTTGCAGTTTTTTACCACTTTCTCCACCAACAGATAAAAAACCACGCAAGACTGAAATACATTTCCTGTGGATCAGTTGTTGCTACAAGGAGATGCATACACTATGCATGTGAAATGCAAGTATTAATAAAAGCCTTTACCTATAAGAATTAGATTTGAATTGATTCGAAACGAAAAGTTATGCACTTGAGTCCTATTTACCACCCAAAAATAATTCATCATAGTTTCAGGAAGATTTCACAGAAATTCTGACAACAAAATCCTTATGGATCAATATTTGACAGTATCCATCAAAATGTGTATTGAATCTCTCCGATTAGACAGAAATTGATGTAAGACCATTAATTTATGATTCGATATATCCCCCATTTAATGATTCCTGTCTGCAAATCTTGGTCGTGGAAAAGTAACATGAACCAGTATAGACTCCCCAGAAGCAAGAATAGCACACATAGTGTTCCATGGAGTAGTGACCATCTTATACTCTAGTTGTATAAAAGATTTGACTTTTTGAATAAATTTTGAGGTCTAACCTAGAAATGCAGAACATATTAACATGAATTTGCTGCAATGATGCCACAGGTACAGTTGATAAACCCATCAACTTACAGCTTCTATGAGGATTTGAACTTCAGACTCAGCAAGCTGGGAGCCAATATTTCGTAGTCCAGCTTTCAGTTCTTCAATTGAAATAATACCATCATTGTCCGTGTCCATCTTCTTGAACATATCTTTTATGTCTTCAACTTCTTCAGTAGATAAGAAATCAGCAATAACCTGTTCCAAGAGTTGCAATTATCTTGAAAACAGGGAAATAGCGTCCCAGAAAATGAAGATAAAATATTCTGCATTGATAAAAGAACTAACTCTAAGAGCTTTTCTTTTGAATCTATTCATCATGGAAAACTGCTTCAGTCTTGATTTGACAACATCTCCAAGAGGAACATTTGGAGCCTTTTTAGCATTCTGGAGCCAGGGATGCTCTACGAGTGAAGATAAAACATTAGGTGAAAGATAAACATGTCTAACCACACAATTCATCAACAAAAAGCTCAGCCTTATTCCTTTTATTGGAACTGTATATTTATATATTTTTCCTAGCAGAGTTAGCAACAATAAGAACCGAATATGAGCTTAGATGAGGCAGTTACACCTCATCATTGAACCAAAAAATACAGTGACAGCCAATACCTTGAAGCAGGTAACAAGAATTTTCAAAAAGCATAAATATAAACCCTAAAGAAATTCTCCGTATGTTTGGAGAGACCTCGCACATTTTTATCATTAGGTAGTATGTCGATCATACAAAACAATATGCCCAAGCATATTTACCATAAGGTAATGCTTCAAAAAATGAAGTGCATGCAGAGTAAGTTAAGAGAAAGAATTCCCAACTGAAATCATATCAAGAATAGGTGCAGCTAACATATCAAAATCACATGAATTACCTAGCACTTGCTTTGCTGTTAGTCGAAGCTTTGGATCAGGCTCCAACATTTGCTTGATTAGGATTTTAGCACTATCCGAAATATTTGGCCACGGATCCCGTTTGAAATCTATAATACCACGAAGAATTGCCTGTGCAACACCTTGTTCAGACTCTGCATTTAATGAAAGTAAGTTACTCTCAAAGTTTCACCCTATTCAGAGTGAAAAGATCTAAGAGAAGGATGATTGAAAAAGACAAAAATATCATTACCAGCCCAAAATGGGGGAACTCCACACAGCAAAATATAAAGAATGACCCCTGCACTCCATATATCAATTTCAGGCCCATAATTTCGCTTAAGCACTTCTGGAGCCATGTAATATGGACTTCCAACAATTTCAGAGAACCTCTCACCTATGATATTCAGAATTTTAGTAGTAGAAACGAAAACATTAAGCATGAGCATAATCAAGAAGAAGTGATTTTCTGGCATATTGGCTACCCTTCAGAAACCTCTTACTAGCAGGTAACCAGGATATCAGTCACTATATCAAAATAGTTGATGTTTTAAAGAAGACATACATAAACTTCAGTTATGCAAAGCTTATGATTGCACTAGTTGTTGAATAAGCCAAAAATAGCATCTTTTAGCCTTAGGTGAACCAATTAAACGCCAAGACAAAATGCTCAGAATGCATTAGCCACAAGACCTTGCATTGGTTATTTGTGAAAAATGATAAAAACAAAATTGATGCTGATTGTTTCATCATGCTGTAACTTCAGCTGCTTACCTCAAGCTTCAAAATAAACCGAATGCTCCAAATCTCTACTGCTTATTAGAATCAGCCTATCAGACTAAGGAAAGTAGACAAAGCTAGACTCAATTGTTAGACATGGCACCTAGCGCCAATAACAAACTTTCCTATTCAGCATCGCAGTCTATAAAATTGAACAGAACAAAGAGAATAGAACGGTAATCACATAGTGATATGCACATTCCTGTATTGGGTCTGCATCAGCATAGTTTGGTCCACTTGCAAATTGAACAGAACAAAGAGAATAAAGCAGTGGTCACATAGTGAATATGCACATTTCTTTATTGGCTCTGAATCAGAATAGTCAAACTCACCTGGTTTGAAGAATATAGACAGACCAAAGTCAATGGCCTTCAAAGGTGAATTATCCTTCTTATTCGCGAAAAGGAAATTCTCGGGCTTCAAGTCTCTATGAATAACTCCATGCTTGTGACACAACTGCACAACCTCCACAATCGTCCGCGTCACCGCCGCAGCTGCTCTCTCCGTGTAATGCCCTCTCGCCACAATCCGATCAAACAACTCTCCTCCTTCGCACAACTCCATAACCAAATGCACCGCATTCTCGTCCTCACACGCCTCTCTCAAGCTCACGATGCTCGAATTCTTCGGCAAATGCTTCATTATCGCGACTTCTCGCCTCACGTCCTCGACATCAACCGCCGTCCTCAGCTTCCTCTTCGAAATACTCTTACACGCGAGCAACTCCCGGCTGCTTCGGTCAATACATAGATAGGTGACCCCAAACTCTCCCCGTCCCAGCTCCCGATCCACTAGGTACTTCTGTTCAATGTTCTCTTTGGTAACGTCAGTGAGGACAGTTATTGGAGGTTTCTTCCCGGAGCTCGAGTCTTTCTTCCCGTGATCATTTCCGGAAAAGCTGGATTTTACGTCTTCCCTGGCAACTGCCGCCGGAGATCTGCAGCAATTTCCCATAGATACCTCGAATCCTACGGATCTAGCAGGCTAAGGTTTCACTGTTCACATTCTGGAAGGTGAAACCCTAAAACAGCAACGGTAGTGAGTGAGTGAGTGAAGAGCAGAGAAGAAGCAAAATGGAGGAGGCTGTGAAATTGGGGACGTGAACGGCGGGTGAGTTTAGCGAAGAAGATTTCGTCCTTTAATAATTAACTAAAATAAATTATAATGTTTTTTATTAAAGAATTTTAGTTGTCGTTTTTAATTCTGCTTCTGCGACGTTTGTCGGTCTGAAGTCTGAACGGCACGGTGTGTAGAAACAATGACTGCGTTTAATTGTCTGGTCGCGTGTTGTCTATATATATTTTTATGTTTGCTTTCAAGCCCCTCGTTTTGAGTATATTTCTATTACCGGCCCAAAATTTCTCTTTTCCTTCGATTTTAGTCCCCAGGTATTCTCAGGAATTGCATGACTTAAAATGAATATTTGCATTTAGACTTTTTGGGAAGCATTCATGCTTGCAATTAGTTTATCAAATATTGATATAATTAATTAAAATTTCTTATAATATTAATCATTAAAATTAAGATATTGGTCTTCTTTCAAGTCTGATAAATTTTATGAAAAAAATTATAATACTAATTCTATTTCAAATTGAGAGAAATAATTAAAATTTTCTGATAAATATTTTTCTTTGATTGCATCAACAGAAGTTTAAGGATTCAACTGGTATTAAACTATCATAAAATTAG
Organism: Erythroxylum baracoense; assembly: GCA_025629805.1. Lineage (NCBI taxonomy): Eukaryota > Viridiplantae > Streptophyta > Magnoliopsida > Malpighiales > Erythroxylaceae > Erythroxylum > Erythroxylum baracoense. The sequence goes on from JAOTAY010000004.1 coordinate 33,506,895, forward strand.
TTAAAGTTTGAATAAAATTAAAGAATTTGAAATATAATCGAAAGTCAAAAAAAATAAAGTTTAATTAAAAATATTGTTAAATAAAAATTAATTGATTTATTTTAGTTATAAAAATTCATTAATTTACAAAAATCGATCGATTAATTAATAAATTGATAAGCTTTTAACAATAACGATTATTAAAATATATTGAACCAAAAAATTAAAAAATCAATCTTAAAATTAGATTGTTCAAAGTTTTTACAGTTAAACTGACTGAATTAGTTGATTTTTTAATTATTAGTTTACATAATTTTAAATATGACTAAAATACTGATATTTGTAACTTTATTTTGTTTAAATTCATCACTTATTTATCTTTATTAGAGTTAGTATTTTGGTGAATATTGAAATTATTAAAAAAATTGAATCTATTTAATTTTAAATTGTACTCGAGTTTACATTAAAAAATAAATTTTTGACCCAAAAAAAATGATCCAAACTTTAAAACTCAATTAAATTTTAAAATTTTTACTCCAATTCAATTGAATTTCACATTAAATTTGGACTTATTTAAAAAAATTCCAAGCAGACGGACGAGTCCAATGCCAATGCTAACCTTTTACCTTCGTAAGTTGGATGCTCTTTTTGTAATTTTC
>JAOTAY010000004.1:33507632-33532263 GCA_025629805.1 Erythroxylum baracoense
TTCCAAGCAGACGGACGAGTCCAATGCCAATGCTAACCTTTTACCTTCGTAAGTTGGATGCTCTTTTTGTAATTTTCTGAAGTTGTCTTAAATGTATTATTAGAAGCTGCTAGGACACCAAAGTGATAAACAAGCAAATTTTGAGGACCAAACATCAAAAAAGACAAACATTTGAGAGAATTAAGAAGAGAAAGATGGCAACTTATGTTGTCATCTCCTGAGGTGGAGGACAATCTTCGTATCTGTTCTTTTTTTTTTGGGTACAACAATCGGAAAATCAAGCTAAATCACTGGTCGGTGATGTAAGGTCCCTTCCAGATCATGACAGAGGAGATCAATAATTAGATTTGGAGGCTCCGAGATAAAATACTGTCCTGAACCTAAGTAGTCTGTTAGAGCTACCATGCGATTGGCACACTGATTTTCTTCACGGTAAACATGCTGGATCTTTGTATCTGTTCTTTATTAGTGTTTGTTAGTGCTAAAACAAGACCAGTCTGGTGGGTCTTGTGTTGACAATTGGACAATCCAACAACCGGCTTGCTCGTTACAAGGGCAGGCTTTCTTAGCTCAGTTTCGTTCGTTAGTCTTTTAACTTATTAGTGCAAAGTGGAATCAGTTGCACATGACCCCATTTAGTCCTAACCCAACTCGATATTCGAGTTGATCGGGTCATAACGGTTTATGTCTTTTACCGTTAAAAAATTGTCCAATCATATAAAACCTTAGTATGATTATGAAAGCATTGGCTTGTGTTTGGATGATTTCTATAAGATTAGGTATATTCATCTGTCATTATTTTGCATTAGTATTTATATTTGTTACTTTCTTTATTCATCCATCTATAAAGATTGTTCTAGTTTGTCAAATTTATGGATAGTGGGTATCGGATACTTAAATGACAAATTCCTGTAAAATTAATTGTGCTCGTCAATGCTAACTATAACTACACCGTCCGCCAGTGTAAAAATAAATTAATAATTTATCTCTTGCAAAAATTTAGAACCAGTTCATCATTAGAATTTAGGGATGTCAATGGGTCGAGTAGAACTAAGACCTGGTTAGATAGCCCACCGGTAAGCCCATGGCTGCATAGACTAAGGGCAGGCTGGACTAGGCCGACCCATCCTTATTTTAAAAAAAGTTTACAAAACAACATTATTTTTGTTGTTCTAATCAAACATGTAGCCTGATCTGGTCGAATTATTTTAGCCCATAGCCCGCTCAACCCGGGCCAAAATTGACATCCCTGTTAGAGTTTGCCGATCAACATATAAATGTGATCAGTGAAAGGTAAAATTGCTTGAAAGGTAATTAAAAGATGAAACAAAATATTCTAAATAAAATCCTAAAAAAAAGATTAGTATCTAAACAATTTTCCCTAAATTTGCGCACTCCAAAAATATAAATAAATAGATAAACTCTTTGTTTATTATGCCCTAATGGAATCAATGATTTTTTCTGACATAATGAGCTTAAAACATTGGCAACGGAGAATGATGATCAATGTCATAGCAGAGGACTGATGATTTCTCAAAACTAGTTCTTGAATGGAATGATATTTTCACGACCTCCATTACCATCTTAGTCAAGAAACTGATGCAATGAATAGAATGATTGTGGTGTCCATGCACTAAGTTTCAGAAAATAACATCGACTTGACCCATCTATTCGTTGTAATATTCATCAATTAAATGCCAATAGTCCTATTATCACTGGAATACAGGAAAACAAATTAAAGTAAAATGAAACAAGTGTTAATAATGGTAGTGTTTGGGGATGATGATATATAGATTTGATGACTATATTAACAATTAAAGGCTCAATAAAATAGTGTCTCTAACATGAAAAGATAAGGCCGCATACTATCGAACCTCTCTAGATCCTGCATTTCAGCGGAATCTCATTGAATGTTGTTGTTTACAAGCACTTAATCTTGCAAAACAGATCGATATTCTTTTGACCTTGGAAACTGTACACAACATCAAGCGAATCAATCTTCAATGCTTATCCAAGACTTTTATAAGAACTCCATATGTCAACCTCATCCTCAGTCTCATCTGACTTTAGAGGGACACTACCTTCTCCTTTATGTACTTCCTTATCCTCAGCTGGCATATCTTTAACTTGCTCTAACTGAACAACTTCCTCCTGCAAATATTAAAAATTTGTCACAGGTGCAAACATTTATAATCTGCACCATGATCTGAGTAACTGTGCAATTCAGTATATTAAACAAACATAATGAAAAGATCATAGCAATATGAAATGCAGAATGATTAAGAAAAAGATGTACATTAGGTTTAGGGTTCAACTCTTCAGCCTCATCACCCGTTTCACCAATTGAGTAATCTCTAGTAGACTCTAGCTCTGCCTGGGCATTGACTTGCTGCAGCTGCTCAATTACCTTTTTAAAGTGTGAATGATCTGCAAGAGAAAATTGGACTTCCTATTATTTTTTTCACATGGAATATTGTTAATTCATAGCAAATGGGCACCAAAAAAGATGCCTGGAGAATACGTTCAAAAGGACTCGGCTATGTTAGAAAAGTTATAACTATTGACAATAGGAAAGACATATGAACTCCATCTGGAACCTCCATTCATTAAATCCTCTAAAGGTTAAAAATTTTTTTAACTACACTTGAAATGAAAAATGTAACGTTCATACAAATGAAACAAGCTGAACCCACTTTTTTCTTTCATATATTTCCATGGGTAGTTTTGCTCATCTTTCTTGCTGTGTATGTTGAGGGTTGAACAAGGGGAGTGGCAATCATTTGAGAAAGAGAAAGAGGTAAAGAGTATGATGGCCTCACCTTTTGCACGATTGTTCAGAGCTTCATAAACCATTAATGGGTGCTGCCGCTCCTCCTTTTTAAGCTTCAACTTGATTTGATGCCGAGTTCGACCAGGGAAAAGTTGTTGTATCATTGATAGATCAGTCCCGAATTGTCGAATTCCCTAAAAGCCATCATCAATGCAATATCTTCAGATTAAAAGCTAAGCAGTAATCGCAAAACAAGAATGTGAAGTATTTCAACAGCCAGATTAAATCTTTGATGATTCAATTTGTCAAGACTCCTTGAATGTTTAGCGGGAAAAAAAGAGTAACTACTATTTCAGAGGCTGAAGGAGATACCATGAGAATGTTAAATAGGATATTCCCTGAACTAAAAATGTTAAAGGAGCACATTCCTGAAACTTTTGTACTGTCTTAAACACCAAAGTTTGCAAATTTCATGTTCTATATCTATGGAACAGTTTCAAATTGCTCTATTCATAAAGATGCAATCATCTTGTTTGCAAATTTGACCATGGACAAAATTGATAACATCACAACTAGCGCAAACTATGTATTTAATAAGATATTCCCTCACCAACAAGCTGCATAAAACTTGATCAAAGAAGGGAAATATTTTCTTCAGCTGACGATGATTCATCATTGCAAGTAGGCCAAAATTTATCAACCAAAGCAATCATCAACAAAGCATTTTGAAAATTGAAGCCATGGAAAGTTGATCATATGTAGACAAATAAAGCTGACAAATGATAATTCAATTCACCATACTAACATTCTAATTTTCGTCATCATTGTCATGCCTAATTGCATAGGAATTCCGAGAACATAAAAGTGTCACTTTTAAGAGAACACCAATAAATTCAAAATGCCACCAAACAGAAACAAAGTCAGCCTACTTTCAGCAATCATTAGAGTCTATCAATATTCAAAGTAAAACTGAAAATTGATTAAGTAATAACTAAAAAGACAAGAAACTGAAAAATAATCATGACTTTGCTGCGTCTAATGTAAACTATTTTGGGCTAAATATATAACACGGAACTATTTAATTATGACAGAAAATAAGGAAATATACCTCAAAAAATAGTTCAGTGTCTTGCTTTGACCATCTTGCAGTAGTTGTTCTATCCATGAAAGATTGATGATTGAATAAAACAAATTTTGACTGCACCCTAGCATTACCTTCAGCTGCATTGTGGCATTCACCTTGCTCTGAAACATAAAACTTCCCTTCATTTGTAGGCTCTCCCTGGAAAGAGCTGCTGTTGTTGCACAAGGAAAAACCGTAAACAAAACAATAAACCATTAGCAATGTGATTGCGAAGCATGTGTCTAATACTAAGTTGAAAGAAGGAATTTATTACATTAAGAAGTAAATTATTGTTCTATTTAAATTTCAACCTTTATTCTGAAATAATTTGAATAAATAGATGTGAGCACTTAAGATCTAAGAATCCAACAGAAATGAACCGAAAAGGCATAACCAATGAACTCAAACAAAACTTCACAACAATAACGTCAAAGACAACAACCCCAACTGTTGGAAGCAGCATGACCAAAAAACTAGCTCATAGTCGTGAAAAGCATCTAAAGAACTCTTAGTAGTTGATTGTACCGTTGATTGCTTGACAGAGCTTTTGCCTCTTTGGCCTGCATCAGAAGGCCTTAATTAAATATGGACTAAGCCAATACACGCAGAAGTTCTAATTAATAACTAACCAAACTATTATCAAAGTACTCACTGTCAAGCGCTCCTTGTGCTCTGCCAGCAAAATGATATCCCTGAGAGGTAACCTCATTAAATCTAGCTCATCTTCAGGTGTGTTGAGCAAATCTTTATTCACTGGATAAGAAAATATAGGTTAGTAACAATTAGCTATGGGATAATATGCAACCCAAAAAGCACAAACAAACAATCAAGATACCGCATCTTTTCCGGCGACTTGAGTGAGAAAACTTCTTGGGTGCTTCTTTTGTTGACCTTGATGTGTTGTCAGCTCTCTTGCGTTTGCAAACTGGCTCGTCCTTTTCAACTTTTTTCCTTGCCTTTCTCATCTCTTTCTTCTCATGTGAACTTTCAACTTCACTTTCCATGCCCTCATCATCATCCAACCTATACTCAGGATCATTGTCTTCTTCTTCTCTGAGGGCGCCACCAGAAAATTCATCACACATATGTTGGGTGGCATGCTCAAGCTCATCAGCATGTTCAAGATCAAGTCTACGCTTTCTGAGTTGCCTTGACGATTTGCCACCTTCATTCACCTGAACAAGCCAAGCAGAATTTTGGGACTCATGTCAAAGATTTGACATGGAAGAAGCATTTAATTTTTATAGCGTCAAAATTCTGCATAAGTTTGCAAATTAAGAAAAAATATTTAACAATGTCAAATAACTTCACCTGCTCTTCAGGATCTCCAAGAACATCTTCAGAACATGACATGTTATTCTCCAACTTAGAAGTTTGTGAAACATTAAGCTGACTTCCACTCATAGGAAGCTCAATGGTGGTGCAATCCGGGGGCATAATTCCAGAGTTTATTGACAAGTAATCCATAGCATGATTAAAAGTGATGGTGGGCATTGAACCCTCATCAATGAACACAGTTTCAGTGGGAACACAGTCAGGATTTTGTGGGAGTATAGCAGAATCTGGATGAAGATTGCTGGTATTATGTGTCTCTTTGGCAGTTTCTAACTTAAGCTGCGATTGAAACTTCATACTATAATGCTCTTGAGTCAACAAAAAATTTAGTCAGAAATTCCATGCGGAACAGATGATAAATGCAAGGGAAAAGGGCAGCCAAAGGTTGACAATACCAGACAGAACAACAGACCCAGTTGGAATACACTGAGTTTCAAAGTCATGAAAGCCTGCTGTTTGTTGACACTAAAATCATAAAACCAAATAATCTTGGTTAGGTTAGACAAACAAGATATTCAACAGAAGAAAATATCAACCCTCACCTCTGAATCCATCCTTTCACTGTCAATTTGAACTGCAACTCCGTTACACTCCCTGGATGCTGAAGAATTAACAGTTGGAAAGCTAGACTTTCCTTGAGTTTCCAGCTCATGGGAACAAGCAGCAGAAAATTCTGGACAAACAGGAAATGAATCCCCATATTGTTATTGAAAACATTTGAATAAACAAACCCCAATCGTAAACACATTTGAAGAAATGCCCGTACCTTTGGTGGACTGAACACTAAAATCCTGAATGCATTCCAACCCAGAAAATATGTCCACATTCTGGAAACAACAGAAGTTTATAAACTCGCTGTGAATTACAAATTGGTTGACAGATAGACAGATTTCCTAACCTCTGCTGATGATTTGCCAACCCTAGAATGTTGATCTCCTTCAGCATCATCTAAAGGCACTCCAGAAGATGGAATGGTTGAAAATGAAAAGTTAATATTTGTCCCGAGTCCATCTAAAGCAGCTAAAGAGGAACCAGTCGAATTGGTTAGTCCACCATCTTCGGCATCCATCATTGTAGCTGACTGCATACGATCCAAGATAGGCTGTACCTTGGTTGCATTATTGACAGCTAAAGCAGCAACAGTAGCTCCCATCCCACAAAAGGCCTTGGCCCGAGGTTGAAACTTGACACCCGCCCTCCCTGCAAAGTACCCAATATTTCATTCACCTCTAGACATAAATGAAGATGTTCTATGTACCCAAAAGCTAAAAAACTAATAGTTAATAGATAATTACCCTTGTTTTTAGACATTTCTGGTAACATGTCATTTAACGGGTCCAAGTCAAAGTCCATGGAATTGACCTACAACAAATCCAATTTCAATTGCAAATGAATTCAGAAGCACTAGAAAAAACTAAATTGAAATCTCTATATTCTTTTCTTAACTGTACTAATGTTTTCAATTAAGTTAAGTTGGAGTATAACAGGTAAACATAGGAACTCAAATGCCTTCGCCAACGCCTTGAAGGTGGGCAGTAAAGGAATTTAACAAAGATTCACGTCCAATACAACAGCACAAACAGCATTAGATATTCACTTCCGAGTTGACAGCAACACAGGAAGAATGTAAACATTTCATTTTTTTAAAACTTAGCTGCATATCACCCACTTCATCACAAAATGTTAGTTTCTAAAAATCAGACTTAAAGACCAAAAAGGGACTCAAAGTTATTGTTATTGTAAAAGGCTAAATGTATCCAGGATAGGGTAGCAACGAACTCATAAAGCTTAGAGACAAATGGAGTAATTTTGAATACTAGAATCAAGATAAAACACCAATGGCCAGTTTAAGATACAATCAAACATAAGCAACAATAATGATCTCGTCGGGACAATCAAGACCATAAACAACATCAGAACTGTCACGGAATCGGCAGAACCCTCATAGATGTCCCAAAAGCACTCCCAACTAATAATCATTCGCAATAGCAAAGGAAAACACCAAAATGCACAAAACGAAATAGAGCGACAACATAAAAAAGCAATAACTAATACGAGAAAACAAGCAACGATGGTCAAGTGACATTAAAAAATCACTGGCCAAGCTTGGTGCATTAGAATGCGCCAATAGTAAGATGGAAACCATGAAGTATCAAAATTTGTGTTTCTTCTCCTATTGTTTTTCTACCTTGAGATGATTCTCTCCTTAAAAGTAACGCTGAGAAGCTGATTAAGCGAAACCCATAACAACAACAGATCAGCAGCTTCCTTACTTGCAATAATTAAGAACTCGAGATAAGTTGTTGATGTAGGACCTTAATGATAACTTTGAGAAAAGAAGAAGGTGACTAACATTAACGAACGAAGAACAAAATGGAATTCGTGAGGGATTTAATAATTTAGAAGGGAAACAAAAATGGAGAGTGTGATAAATGCTGAATGAGGTTTTAGGAAGCTTGGATTTTGTTTGCGTTTTAACTATAGATATAGCAATAGTTATTTAGAGACAGAGCAGAATAAAGAGCCTAGGGTTTTTCCTTCTTAACAAAGGCCTAAAATCAGCTATTAGTTTGATGGATTTGAGAATAAAAACGAGAAGGTGGCATCAAGTCAGGCTAGTAAACCACAGGGTGGCTCTGTTCACGAGCAGATACCACTTCTGACAATGTTAAAATTTGATGCTTTATGCAATGAAAAAAACACTTGTTTGCATCATTGGCCTTTTCAAATCATCAAAACATAAAGAGAAACTTGAAGCTATTCTATCCATGGTAAGCAGATTAGAACTCAGAATCAAATAGTTCACCCTTGACATTATTCAGATCTTTCTTGAACAATTCGAGACCTTCGGTGTTGGGATCCTCCAGACGGATCTCGCCGCAATCCTTGCAAGAGACCACCGGCCAGACCAGCTCTTGTCGGACTACAGCCACTCGCCACACTTGTAGATGGATATCTTCGAAACATTTTCATAAATCATGAATCATAACTCAGTAAAACGAATCAAAGACTCAAGGAAGAAAGGTAAAACAATAACAAAGAAGAGTAAAGTATGAAAATAGAAATACCCTATTCGTTACGTCGATGGGAGTCTGAAAAATGAAAGCCAAAAACCCCTAATCTTGCGCCTTCTCTGTTTGTTGTTGAACAGGTTGAACAAAAGATACAAAACTAAAGAGTTATACAAATAGGTTGAGTTAGTGCGGAGATAGAGACTGAAAATGCTTTCAAGATAGAACAAAACTTTAAAAGAGATTGAAGTTTGGTCATAAATGGAGTCTGAAAAATCAAAACTTGAAGTAGAGTGAAGAAGATGACTGGGTTACGGTTTCTTTTGTACTTACGGTGCCGGTTTTTTATTATAACGATTGTAACTACGAACCGGACGGAAAGCTACAGTTTCATATTTTTCGAATTGAACCGGCCGGTCCGCTTTTTAAATCCTCGGCTTATTATCATTTATTTTTTAAATTTCTATTTCTGTTCTAAAGAAATTTGTTCATATGCATTTTTATTTTTAGTTTTTGTCAAAGTTTTAAAAACTATACCGTATCGATCGGTTCGATCAAAAAAAATTTGAACCAGCCAGTAGTCTAATTCGGCTTCATCTAATGAGTAATAACTTCTATGTATTAAAATCGGCCGATCTATTATTGAACTAGCCGATTTTTTGTTGAACCGGTCCAACTGCACAAAACTTAAGTTTCATTGCATCGAACCTCTTGAGCTTCTCCTCTCCTCCCCAACGCCTTCTCTTCACCATCTTCTAATCTTCTCTTCGTCATCTCTCACTACCTCTTTAGATGTAGAAATCGAACTCTTCTCTTCAAACTTCAGACCAAAATAGAAACAACTCGAAAGTTCAAGGATGAAATTTACTGTTTTGTTGCCAAATCATGGTAGTCTTTCTCTCGTTAGGTTTTCCAAACCTTCTTATTTATTATATACCAATTTTATAACGGTTCATTACTGATTGAACCTCTAAATCTTAAACCTTTCTTTTTTTCAGTTCGATATCCGATCTGGTTTTTAAAACATTAGTTTTTGTTTCTTTCCAAATTTTATAAAAATAAAAAGTTTTGTTTTTACTATTAATTAAATATATATTATTTAATAAATTTTATGAATAATTTAATTTAATATTATATTTAATTAACTAAAATTATAAATAATTTAGTTAATTTTTGTAATTAAATTAATTATTATTAAATATAATTATATTTATTATATTTTCATAATGCATAAATTTTAAATAAAATTTTGATGCAATACTTAAAATATATTTAAATAAAGTTCAATTTATAAATAAATCTTAATTTTAAAATTATTTATTTTAATAAAATTATTTTAATAATTTATCAATAAATATTACATAAAAGATTAAAATAAATTTAATTAATTAAAAATAATTTATCCTTAAATATTATTTTATATATAAATATCAATACTAATAAAATATAATTATATTTATATTAATAATTAAACAAATTTTTATTTTTGTTTGAACGAAGAACTTGAAGATAAAACAGAAAAAATAAAATCAAGTTTTGGAATATTTCGGATCCTGTATTAAAAGGGTTCGGATCAGGTCCATTCCGTATTATAACGATTAGTGTTAAATAAATTAGAGGCCCACAATTATTGGGCCTAGTCTGGCTGTTTCTTAACCAGTTTCGATCAACTTACAAAAGAGAGGAGGCCCCTCGTGTCTTCCAAGCTAGTGGGAAAAGAATTGTCATCATAATCTGTAATGATCCATAACGGCGCCGCCTTGGACTTCATATATTCCTCTAGCTTTAAATTGTTCACTAACTGCCAAATCAATAGAGCCCCACAAATAAACCAATTTGTGATCGTTGGCAAGTTATGCTCAGCCCGTTATGGCGTAACCTGACTTAGACCATCTCCACCCACAAGCTACAAAATGCAGTTAGTTGACTTCAAAATATAGTAAATTTAAGAAAAACAACTCCAACCAATAACTGTATATTGCTGTAAGTATGAAGTGATTGCCTTATGAAAATATCGTTTGCAAAAACAATTGCATATTTGTAGTAATTATAAGGAGATTGCAAAACGCAGCAAGCTTATATAGTTCGGTTTGAGTGAAAAATGTGAGTATTTGTTACAAATTGCAATCCGATTGGAGTTACTTTTGGAACTCAATTGTTATACCTACCGTACTGACTTAGTATTGGATTAATTTTTGATATAATATTATATTAGTATCGATCAATATTAAGTACCATTTTAAATAATTTTTTAAATTTATGAAATAGTCTTTGAATTTTTTAAAATTGCAAAATAGTTTATTAGTATATTGTAATGTCTACTTTATAATTTTATATCAACCATATCTCCAAAAATGATGATAATAAAATTTTAAAATAAAAATAATTTATTTATTTTTATTAACATTAATTTTCAAATATTTTACATATAAATAATAACTACAATTAATATGAAAAAATCATTTAATCATTATAGAAATATAAATTTAAGAACAATACAATACAATTTTATCATATAATAAATAATAATCACATCAAAACATCAAATAAAAAAACAATAAATATCCTTAACTCTCTAACAAAGATCAAGTCATTCAATCTCTTGTGCTCCAATCTATTCATTTTCTTGTAATAAATGAATTCAAATATGCTCTAGTCCCTTTCACAGCCTCCTGCACCCATATATTGATTTAAAATTTAAATTGCAAATTTTTGCAATTCTGGAACAACACTTCCGAATTAGTCATACCAAGAAAATGTAAGTCGTAAGATAACAAAAGCAGCATTGTAAACAAAATAAAGTGATAATTAATTTGTAATAAGTAACAAAAGTGAAAAAAATATTTGGATTAAGTTTTGCTCTCTATCGAATAGTAATTGGCATCCCAAAATCCCCGAAAGACTGCTTATAAATCTTCATTTGTAAGCTTAGGAGATCTTGTATCATCTCATAGGCAACAACTGTTGTAATAGTTAATAACATTCCCCTATTAACTTTTGTTTTTTTTGTCAAATCTTGTTTGAAATAGACACTAAGATTAAAAAATACCTCAACTGCAAATTGAGAGTAAAGTTGCCTTTCTCATCTATCATTAATGGCTACAAGATAAGGTGTGTGCATATAAGGCCTATTTTTTAGATTAACCTTGATTGCTTCCTTCGTCCTCTGCATGATATCATAAAAATAACTCACTGTTGCCTTTTCACCACTATCAGTTAAACGAAGTACCCTCACCAAAGACTCACAAACTCGAATGACAAATTAGCGTTGGGACCAAATTTTAGTATCTTTAAGTATAATTTTGGAAACCTTCGATCCAACATTATACCTAGTATGGTAAGATGTAACTCACTTATCACTTTTAAATATCTACCTCAACTTTTTCTTTATCATAATAACACACTAAAGTGGTAAGAAATTTGTTACAAATCTTGTAATACCATTGGTAAAATCTTTTCTTATTAAATTCAAGACTTATGCATGATTATAGAAGAATTTGGTAATCTTTTTGGCTTTCTGCACAGTCTCATCAATAATAAGAAAATACCTAACATCTCCTATATTTTTCAGCATTAACTTAATGCAATATGTAGTGCAAAGAGTCCAAGAAAAAGAGTTATACTTGTTTTGTAATCTTTTTCCTGTCGTTTTCTAAATGGAATCATTGTCAGTAATAAACTTAACAATATTTTCTAGCCCTACTTTATTCACAACTTCATCGAATATTTCGAATAAAGTATTAGTATTTCTAACAAGACCTTATGTATCAATAAACTTAAAAAAACATTAAGCGTTTTGCAGAATAACCTAAAAAATTAATAATAAGCTCATGTCTCCTACTTATCTAACCATCACGCATGATCAAACACACATAAGTAGCCCAACTCATTATTCTTTCTTCCAAACAACTTTTAATTTTATAAACTGAGCAACTCAAAAGTTTACCTTTGTAGTCATCAGTAGAAGGAGCTTTATATCCTATACTATAAGAGGCTATAGAATCCACCATAAGCTGATAACTATAAGATTGGGAAGCATAAAATGCTACACTTGAATCATACGACTATCTAATCATTACCATATCTACATTGTGAGTTGTTTCTCTTGATTACATGGTATTACAAATTGAAGGATGAGCTTCAGGAGTTGTTCATGATGCAAAAAAGTTTGACACGTGTCTTCTTCTTTTCCTAACATAAGGTTCATATGTAACGTTCACTTCTTGTTGGGAAGGAACACTACCACCTTCAACATTTTCATTATCACCATGAACACCAGCAAATAAACTTCTACTACTAATTTCATAATTCAATCTCTCCTTTCTATCTTTATCGTATTGATATTTTTCAAACAAAGTTTTCATATACCACTTCACATCATGATTTACTTTTTTACAAGGTTCTACATCTTCTTTAACCCCAACTGAACGCTTCTTTAATCGGGCAATTCCTCCATGTTTCAAATGCTCTTTACAAAACAAGTAAATAGTATGGTTCTTCATACCGGGAACTAATACAATATAAGTCCAAGCTGGATCATCATATCTTCCTGAAACAGTTGAATTCCATTTATTTGTAAAAATAAAATGAAGAAATATATCAAAACAAAGAACACATAATTTTATTATTAACTATTATCACAAAATATGTATTATTTAACTCAAGAGTTCAAACTAATACAATTACACAATACACAATTCAATTTCATCCAACACAATTCACCAATAAATCAAAAACTAACAATTTAAGTATTCAACGTACCAATTACACAATACACATATACATCTTACATAATACAACTCATTTAGGTTATTCAACCATAAACTAAAGACATACACTCATAACTATAACATATTCAACTTTAACCATAACTCACAACTATAAGTTTGCAACTTACTTTATGTAATCTCGTAATTCAATTAATCAACTATAAACTAATATATTTTGTTTACTTATACAATTCATTATGTAATGCTTATAATTATTTTTTTTTCTTAACTAATTTTAACCAACATTGTTACTAAAATCCTAATTCCCAACTTTAATTTAATAATCCTCCATTCATCAATTTTAATTAACATTCTTAGTTTTTTTTACTCAAGTTAACTCCACAATGAAAAGTGAACATACATTACAAAATTTCATTTTATCTAACGCAATTCATCAATATGTCAAAAACTAACAATTCAAGTATTTAATATATATAATTCATAATATACATATACATCTTATAGAATATAACTTATTTAGTTTATTCAACTATAAACTAAAGTCATACACTCACAGCTATAACCTGTTCAATTTTAACCATAGCTCACAACTATAAGTTTACAACCTATTTCATGTAATCATATAATTCATTTATAAATTAATCTATCTTGTTTGCTTATATAATTCAATTTGTAATGCTTATCAATATTTTGTTTCCTTAACTAATTTTAATTAAAATGTTACTAAAATTATAATTCTCAACTTTAATTTAACAATCTTTATTCTTTCATTCTCTAATTTAATTAACATTTTTAATTTTTTTACTTAAAGTAACTCCACAATTAACATACACAATTCAACTTAATCAAACATAATTCAACAAACCAAAATTACTACACAACACGAAGTCACAAATATACAATTCAATATTCAAATCAACAATCAAGTGATCAACACAATTCTACAATTCCAAAATTCCATAATCAACTTCACATTTCCATAAATTCACAACTTTGCAATTTCTTAAATTGTCAAATTCACAACTTCACAATTCTACAAAGTTTGTTGCAACTTTTTGCAACCTTCAATGAACTAAATCCCTAAATTGGTGTGGGTCAGTTGGTGGGTAGGTCAGGTCGGGTCAATTTGAATCAAGATATGCAAAATTCCAGATCTGATCGGACCTGAACTGCTGGAGTTGTAGGGCAATGAGGGAGTGTTGGCCAGCCATTAGGAGGTGGTTCACAATGGGCAACATAATGAGCACACTTGATCGGGGACAGTGGAAGCAGCGCTGCAGTGGTGCTGTGGTGGCTGACGAGAGAGGGAGATGTGGCTACCGGGACAATAAGAGAGAGGACAGACAGACAAAGATAAGAGGGCAAACGCGAGTGCAGGAGGTTTTAAATATTTTGCTAAATAATCCCCCAAATTTTCAAAGTTTATGGTACCGGTCGATAAATTATGAAACCGCCAGTACCTTTTGGTAACTTTGAATAGGGTTTTGTACCGTTTTTCAATTGTTACGGTATGAAATTCATATCTTTACTTGAACTGTTTTTGAAAATTTTGGGTTTCGAATCAGATTTAGATCAAATTGTCTAAACTTGATTCAAAATCTAAAATTTTCAAATAATTGACGTCATTTTTTACTTGTTAAAATTAAAAATATTTAATTGGACTTAATTTTAAACTGATTGAGCTCGAGCTTGAGACCGACCATAAAAACCCAATCTAGAGCCTGACCTGGCCCATTTTCACCTCTTTTAATTTCATTTAACATGATTGACCTAACCCGACTAATAAATATTTTACCTTGAAGACACAGATATCTCGTGTGGTTTAATTATTCATTTAAAAATTATGATTTTAATAATATATTATATATTTTACTAAGTAAATATATAAATATTTTCTTTTAAATTTTCTGTAACATATTTTATAAATTCAACATGTGATATATTTTAAACTTTATCGCGCTTCCATTTTGCTAAATTTTTAATGAAAATAAATAATGAAAAGAACATAGTCCACATATTAGTTACAAATATTAAATTGAATTAAAGATAGTTTATAATGAATCTTTTTAATTATCAACAAATTGGAAATATTAATTGAATTAATTATTTTAATGAGAAATTTAGTGTAGAATAATATTTCTTAAAAACTTGAACCTTTGATCCTATACATAAATTAAAAAATAAAAGCTATATTATATTTGAATTAAAATAAATTAAATTAAATTCAAAATTTGATTAAATTTAAAATTCTTTAAAATCAAATTTAATCTTCTGTCACTCGTTTTACCACCACATCAAATCTTTTGTTTCAATTACTCTGTTCCAATTATATTTTATTAAATCTTATTTATATAGAATCTATATAAATATATGAATAAGATTTAATATAATACGATAAAAATATCATAAGTAGTACAAAAGATGTGCTTTCTTTTACCAAACATAGAATTGTCTTAGAAGTATCATAAGATCGTCCGGTCCATCCAATTTGCGGGCGATCTCAAGTACCCAAACTTAATCCTCAAACAAATCGATTTGTGTGAACGCAGGAAAAAATGGGTCCAGCCAATCAGTTCAAAGTTATCCTGATCATCGTCCTGATGCATACCACGTGGGAACTGACTGCTGGAGTCCCACGTGGGAAATGGCAGAATAACGTGTAGGTGATTATGACTAAAACAGACTCTTGCAAAGTCGTATAAGAAGTTTGCTATGTTAAGCTTTCACAAGATCTTTTGGGGGCGCAATGGTTATCATAGCCAACTAAAATTTGTTTTGAGCATGGACTCCTTTAAAATTTAGGGTCAGAGTTTTATCTTTTTTAAAGGACTTATTCGATTTGAGTAGAAATTAATCTGAATGTAGATAATTTAAAAGTATTTTCTCATAATTAAAACCCACTTAACACATCTCATGGATTAAAAAAAAAAGTTTTGAGTTGCCCCACGTCTTGAGTTTAAATCTACGAAGCAAAATTTGGTAATGGTTTCGTTGCTACCCTTTGCGTCGGAGTTGCAATAAGATGTTTGGCATGCTAATTCTTTATAAGGCCCTTTGAGGGACTTAGTAATATCAGAGCTAACCAGGTTTTGACTTGGATCACCTCACGTATCGAGTTCGAATCTTAAAAACACAATTTAGGAATGATTCCGTTGATACCAACTACATAAGAGTTGCACAAGTAGAACGTGGTAATTGTATAAAATGCTCGGTATGTTAACCCTTTACAAGGCCTTTTGGGAGTATCAGAACACTAACATCAAGATTGTCAATTTAACTCCGACCGGTCCATTCTTATTCAATTTAAAACTAAATAATCAAGATTTTAGTTAATTAAATTTTAAGTTAAATTTAAATTAAAAATATTAGTTTAAAGTAATAATTCAATTATTCTTCTTAATACAATATTATTTTAAGATAATAAAACAATTAAATTAAAATTGATCGTTTATTTTAAAAATCGAATAGAGTACAATTAAAATAAAATCATTCTAAAAGATTAGTTTAAAGTGTCCTTAAAACAATTCAAATATTCTTTGTAATGCGATATTATTTTATAGGAATACAATCGAATTAGATTTTATAACTCAATTTCGATTAAATTTCAAGTCAAAATCGATAAGAAATCAAGTCTGAACAGGTTATGATAAATCCAAATCGACTAGTCTTACATGGTTGAGCAGCGTTCAAAGAATTATCTGGCTTTGCAAAATCCAAGTGTTATAGTGCAAACGCCACAACTTTGAGTTCTCATTTGCCACCTTCACACGGTTCAACATGGGAAAGGACCAGAAAGTTGACGAGGAAATCCACAAGAGGACTTGAAAAAATTAAAGTCTTATGGCGGTTTAACCTTATTTTATTTTATCTTATATGTTTAATTATTATTTACTTAATTTATCACATTTTTATTTATTTATGATTCTAAAATGAAATTTTAAATATTCTAATATTACATTATTTAGATAAAATTAATTAATCAATTATCTATTTATTTATTTGTATTTTGTAATTTTATTTATTTTTATCTTTTTCCTCTTCACGTAGATCATTGGAAATAATTTCTCTACTAATTAGAGATAAGGCTGTGTATTACTAGACTTCCTCAGATCTCGCATGTTAGTATAATTTCTAATAAATGTTGTATTTGTTAAATAATATCATAAAAATAAGTGGTAATTTTCAAAATACAAAAACCAAAATAAAAAAGGTTTGAAATATTTTAAACCTAAATTTTATTTATAAACCTAATTAAAAATGAGTTGTGTGGGGAATATTAACATCTTTTGCTAATCTTTTACTAATATTTATCATTAAGAGATAGTTGAAATATATCATATTAGTAAAAATACAATTTATAAAAGTATTCATTTGACCAAAATTTAATATAAAAATATATTTGGTTATGTAAGTTCATTGAAGTGAACTATTTTATATTCTTGATAACACTATTTTACACACAAAAAAATCCAACCCAATACCCAATGCAGTCTAAGAAAAAGGAATGTATAATTTAAAATGTATTTAGTTTAATCAATAAATTAATGAAAATTAAAAATTAAGTGAGAAACTTTATTTAAATAATTAACAAATTTTATATGAACATTATATTTAATAAATAAGAAAATTAAAAAATAGAAAATCAAATTAAAGATTTAAAATTAAATGATGAATTTGATTTAAATAATTTATAATAAGATTTTTAACGTAAAGTGAATCTTTATTTCCAAAAAATTCAGAAATTCAAATCCTTGTAGGTGTTTGTTTCTATTTTTATTTTTTATTTTTTGTTTCTGTTTTTAAAATTAATAAAAAAACTTGTTTGTTTGAGTTTTTAGTTTCTGTTTTTTGTTTTTATTTCTTCCAATTTTCAAAAATTATGAAAACCATAAAAAGTAATTCTTGTTTACTTTTTCTGGTTTTTTTATAATCTAATTTACCATCATTTAAATTTATATTATCTAATTATTTAATTATTAATACAAATTATGAATAATTTAATTCAAGATTATATATTTAATAAAGTAAAATTAATTATCAATAAAAGTTATGAATAATTTAATTTTATTTAAATTTTATAATTAAATTATATGTAATTAAATCTTAATAGTTATTAATAAATTTAATTAAATTTAAAATATATAAATATTCAAATAAAATTTAATTTAATAATTAAAATATATTTCAAATAAACATTAATTTAAGAATTAAAATATATTTCAAATAAACAATATATTTTAATTTTTAAATTATTTATTTTTATTAATAATTTGTTAATAAATATTATATAAGAGATTAAATAAATTTATTTAGTTAAAATAATTTATGTTTAAGTTTTATCTAATATGTAATTATTATCAGTAATAAAAATATAACTAAATTAATATTATCAATTAAACATGTTTTTGTTTTTATTTAAAAGAAAAACATAAATAAAAAACTGAAAATAAAAACTAAAAATTATAATATAAAAACAGGAGTAAAACCAAACGCTCCTAAGACTTTAAATAATAATTTTTTAAAACGGTTAAAATTTAAATCTTGATTATGAAATTAAAAAAAGCATAAAATTAATTATTATGTTAATTTTAAATATTTTTAAGACCCAAAAAAATCTCATATGTAAAACATTCTTAATTCTTGTAGTAAAAAGGAAGAGGAGTAAGTCAGCTTGCGTTCGCTTCGTTATGCTGACGCCACGTAGACGCAACATGAACAAACGAGGACCCTGAAAGTATTTAAAAAAATAATTAAAAATCACTGAAAAGAAACGAGTTTACGCGTAGACAGATAAACAAACCTAAGCAAAAGAGAACTTCCTTTTCCTTTTCTTTCTATTTTCTGATGTTTCACACTTACTCCTTCGATTCACACCACTTCCCCGTATAAATCTTTCACTCTCTCTCTGTACTTCTTTGATCTTTAGCTTTTCATGGGGGAGTTTTAAGATCGAGTATAAGATCCTGCAAGCGTGTGGGTGGGTGTTCTTTGGATATGGAAGGACACCAACACCATCACATCATGAGTGTCAACGTTGATACAGGAATTGACAGGTATCCTCAATGGAGTGTTCAAGAAACGAAGGAGTTTCTGATGATCAGAGCAGAATTAGATCAAGTTTTCACGGAGACCAAAAGGAACAAGCTTCTTTGGGAATTGATATCTAATAAAATGAAGGAAAAGGGTTATAATCGCAGCGCAGAGCAGTGCAAGTGCAAGTGGAAAAACCTCGTTACTCGGTACAAGGTATTTGCCTTCTGTTTCCGCTTCAAGTAACATCTAGTCAATGGTTTCGAGAAATCTTTTGTAATGGATATTCATTTCTTACCATCTTTGTTTCATTTAGGGGTATGAAACTATCGAACCCTCTATGAGACAACAGTTCCCGTTTTACCATGAGTTAGAAGCGATTTTCACAGATAGAATCCAAAGAATGATGTGGAATGAAGCTGAAGCAAGTGGGTCTCAGAAAAGAGCAGTGGAGCTATATTCTGATGAAGATAACGGTAACGAAGAGAGTGAGGGAGAGAAGGGTGTCACGAAAAAGAAGAAAAGGGTTAAGAGCAGTGCAAATCCCGGCAACATGAACAGTTTGAGAGAGATGTTAGAAGATTTCATGAAGCAACAGATGCAAATAGAGATTCAATGGAGAGAAGCGTTTGAAGCCAGAGAACATGATAGGAGGGTAATGGAGATAGAGTGGAGACAGAGAATGGAAGCACTAGAAAATGAGAGATTAATGATAGATAGGAGGTGGAGAGAAAGAGAAGAACAAAGAAGGATGAGAGAAGAAGCTAGGGCTGAGAAGAGAGACGCACTTGTCACAGCACTTTTGAACAAGCTCAGAAGAGACGACATTTAGTTATCTCATTCTCTTTTCTTGTTAGAGAGGTTTGTCTTGGAAACTCTCGTATCCTTCAAGAACTTTGACATGTTTTACCTTTGAATATGCTTACAAGACCTAGTTTCTCTAGTAGAATAGCTTTGATTTTTCTATATTGTTCTTTACATGCTTTCTCTAATCATCCTAGTCAACAAATTCTTCTTTCATAAGGTAAATAACAAAGTTTTAAATTACGGATTGAGATTAATTTGTACTTCGAAATTTAAAATTTTAGTGAAAACCAATTTAAATTTAGGCTGATGATTTAGCTATGGTAGTGTGAAAACAATGCTCATCAAAGCAACTTGTTACAATCCAATAACCTTATTGTGCTGCTCGGTTGTGTTGTTATAATTGTCTTCAATTAGCTTCCTAATGGCTCTCAAATTAAGATTTTGCAACTACAAGTTGCAAGTTGCAATGCTTGAATATGTAAATATATTAGACTCATGGTTTTAAATTGTATATGGCATATATTTTGGTTTCGGGTTAGACTCGATGGTGTTGTTATAATCGTTCATAATCGTGTGTAAGTGCAATATAATTCGCATAATATGATGATTTAGCTATGATTAATGCTCAAATTAACCTTCTAATGGCACTCACCTTGAAGGTTTTGCTATTAGGACTTGCAAATTGCAATGTTTGAATACATAGATACATTAGATTCAAGGTTTTAAATTGCAGATTGTATACATTATGGTTTCGGGTTATTGTTGTTATTATCGTTTATGTAAAAGTAATTACGAATAATTCGTGCGGTTTATTGGACTCGAAACTATGATTAATTATTGGTTTAGTGGAATGTTCCATTTACGAAGGCAAAAACAGAAATGAGATTGAGCTTCTAGGACGTGAAGAACATGCCAAGTTGTCAACAGCTTATTAAGGGAAGAAAGAACTATCGAAGTTGTTTTGTTTTATACTCAAAAAGTACCATTTTGTGTCTATTTCTCTTCTTGTTTTGGCTTTCCTTTCAAAGAAAGAACGTTTCCCAACCCAACTCTGGATTTCCTTCTTTCCGCTTATGTTCACATCAGGGTTTGTGGAAGTCAAAGAATGTGCCTGACTAATTTCCCTCACGGGACCGTCGTGCCAGAGACAGCTTTGAGGATTCTAAGAAACTTAGAAATGAGGTTTTTGACTATTCGTTTGTCAGTTCCACGTTCTCCCACCTGGCCGACGTAGTCAAAGTTAGCACTTTTATTATAGGCGTTAAGGATCTATTATTTTTTTAATAAATTATTTGAGTATTTAAATAATATTTATATAATTATAATTAATGTTATAAAATTAATTAAAAGTTAATATTTATGAAATTAAAATTATTTAAAATATTTGATTAATATTTTTACAATAAATTATAAAACTGAATATTTATAATTATGATTAATATTATAAAATCAACAAAAAATGAGATTTAAAATATATTTTATGTTTAATCGATATTTTTATAGTTTTAATTAATATTATAAAATTAACTAAATATTAAAAAATAATTTATGTTTAAAATATCTTATATAGATGCATATAAATAATGGTAAATTTATATTTTATTGTCAACTTTAAATAAGATTAAGACAATCATTATTGTGAAGTTGTTGATTAGTCATATAGATTGGAACTCCATTATTTAATGGTAAACTTATCTGCCGCAGTTTCGAAACACAATCATATGTTTGGATCTGCGGATGAACAACAGGAAGTTGAAGGAAAGTGCGATGCTACCGTAGAAATTGATAAGTAGAAAGAGAGTTTGAGGTAGAAAATTGCTTTGATAGAAATTCTACTTTCCATTAATAACCTTATGATAATTATTATTTTTCATCATACCCTCAACTACTTTCCATATTTTTAATGAAACAATTTATTTACTAAATTTATTTATATTTTTCTTATTTTAATTTATATATTTTATTATTTATCAAATCAATAAAACTTTTAGTTATTTTATCTCTTTTCAACAACTACAACCGTACTTGTCAAACATTTATTTTTACATTTTAACAGTTACTAAAACAACAATCTCAAATACATAAGTACTTATTGAAAATAAATACTTATCATAGGTTGATTTCAGCAAGCATCAATCGTCACCATTCTTCCAATCTAAACTTATAAATCATTTGGTTCGGGCCAAATAAGCAATATCGCTAGATCATAATCTTCTTTTTCCTTTTATCTTCATCTTCATCTGAAATATCAGCATTTGCTCGTGAGAACCAATTCATAAGGTATAGTTCGGACAATGCATGCATAAAACTTGTTCCAATCCTTTTTCATTATATTGGCTGAACATCCTATTTTTGGAACTTATTATACAAATCCTTGTCCAAACCTTGTACACTATCATGTCGTTGGTCGTATGTGAACCAGCTCATACGTTATGTTATGCCTGTGATCCAACTTATCATGTATTCATCAGATTCAAATCTTATGAAAATTGAGCTAGCCAGCTAAAGATAAGATAAAAGATCGACCTTTCACATGTTCCTAAACCGTGTTCCTTGCTGGATTTCACATTTCTAGCCATCGTGTTTTGTGCCTTACACACTCCAGTTCAACCTCGAAACTTGGTGTAATCGATTGCCCAAATTAGAAGTTTGACTATTTGCTTAACCTTATTTGTTTAATTTTTTTATAATATTGGTAGAAATTGGAATCCCAAATAAAAATTTTTGGAAATGATTTAAAAATCCAACAATATAATTAATTTAACAGGAAAAATTTTGAACCAATCAATTTTTTAATTTAATTTTTAACTTTTTAGTTTAATTTATTATAACAATTTTATTGTTAAAAATTGGTCAGTTTATTAATTAATCGGTAATATTAAGCGACCGTTTCATCACAATAGTTTAAGCTGTTATGTAAGGCCAACTCAATTGATTTTATATATTCTCTAACACATCCCCTCAAGTGAAAGTTAAGCACAAGGTAAAGTAGGCATGTGTAAGTTTCAAGCCCCTAGGATGGTAGGATTCGAACTCATGACCACTTGATCACAGAGGCTCTAATATTATGATAAGCGACCGTTTCATCACAATAAGCTATTGTGTGAGGCCAACTTAATTGGTTTTATATATTCTCTAACAAGTAAATTTTTACAAACTAATCAAAATTTTTAAACTAAAATACACTGATTAATTTTTATTTAACAATTTTATATTTGATTAAACTTTAAAACTTTTAATTAGTAAGGATAGTCTTCTTCAATCATTTTCTAAATTCTTTAATTTTATTAAAATTTTAATTAATTTAATAATCATTTAAGACCGGTTGAATCTTTAATCCTTAAAAATCTTGTCTAACCAGTTTAATTTCTGGTTCAGTTTTTAAAAGATTGCTTTTTAGAGAATTTATTAAGTTTGTTTTAAATTTATATTTTTAAATATTAGAAAAAAAATATTTATTATCTTTCAAATGTTTATTGGATAAACAATTAAATATATATTTCTTTCTTTAAATAAATTATTTAATAAGTTAATAACTCAAAATTACGTGAGAGATTATATAACTTTTATGTACTAAACAAATTATTAAAATTCAAATTGATTGGAGCAAGACATTAATGTCTCATTCATATTTTATAATATCAATAATATTTAAACAAACTTGATCATACATATGCAAACTATTTTGCATAATTGTAATAACCATTTCCCTAGTTTGAGTTATAATAATATTAAAATAAAAGTATTTTAAATTAGTTTAAGTTGTTAAATTAAAATTTAATATTAATCATCAATGTTTTAAAAGTCGAACCATAAATTAAACTGATAAAATCAAAGTTTTAAGGTTTAAAAATTCGACGAGTATTAGACTGTTATACAACCAATATATAATTATGACTGAACAAAATTAAAAAATTTAAAATATGATTAAAAAATAAACTTATATTTATACGACGAAGTTTAATTGAAAACGAAAATTTTAAACATTAAGATAAATCAAGTCAAATAATTTAAATTGAAACTAGAAAATTGACCCGTTCAAAATTTGTTAGAGTATCCCATATCAACTAAACATGAAAATGTTAAAGGGTTTATAAGTGGTAAGAGTCAACTATCCAAATAACTAGTTTTAATCATTTTGGCAATAGTTGACTCAAGCCCAATTCTTGTTAATGGGCTCTACACTCTATCCATATTAAAAATTCTAATATGGTATCAGAGCAGATTTGGTCTGGATTATTAATTTCCCCATTGTCTGTCTGAATGTCCAGTTAGCTGCCAGGTTCGGTTACCACTGCTTTTATTTCAAGTAACAGCTGAATGTTCAGTCTCAGTTGCACTTGAAGGGAAGTGTTAGAATACCCTATATTAACTAAACATAAAAAAGTTTATAAGTGGTAAGAGTCAAGTATCTAAATAACTAGTTCTAGTCATTTTAGCAATAGTTGACCTAAATATTAGTGTTTGTGTCTATGTCCCACTAATATGCGAACTGTCTTTTGTTGCTCTTTTAATTACTGTTTCATGCACTAGATTCGCTGACCTCTGTTCATGCCATCCCCGTAGTCAACACCCAGAAGTCGGATCTGATTCGTCTTAAACAAGTGAAACAAGGGACAAAAACACACACCAGAAAAAAGTTATAAGGACAAGTTCTTGGACCAAACAAGTCTCACATTGTCCTGTAACAGATTCTATGAAGTAATAAACAAAGTGTTTATTTAATGCAATGCGTTAAATAAGGGCCATGAACATTACGTCATCCACAATTAAATAATCTAAAAACATCATCTAATATTTAAATATTTAAGATAATATATTAAAA
>JAOTAY010000004.1:33532363-33546301 GCA_025629805.1 Erythroxylum baracoense
TGAACATTACGTCATCCACAATTAAATAATCTAAAAACATCATCTAATATTTAAATATTTAAGATAATATATTAAAATCAATTTAATATAAAAATTTAAAAGTTTTTAATTCAGTGATAAAATTTAAAATTTCATATAAATTAGGTCAAAAAGTTATGTTTGCTGATAGATATCTACGTAATATTTAATAGACACGTCGTTTCAATAAAAACGACCTTTTGATCTAATTTATATAAGTTTTAAAAATTGCTTATGATCATAAGGTCACGTGTTCAAATCACAAAAATAGCTTCCTTGTAAAAATATAAAGAAAAGATTGATATATTATGACCCTCTTCAGACCTCTATAAAGCGGGGATCTTTATGCACTGCGTACGTTGACTTTAATTTTGCTAAATAAAAAAACACCCTAAAAGATTAGGTGTTATTTAATTTGTTATCCTTTAATATTTTCTGAAAATCCGTTTAAATTTTTTATGAGTTTGACTTTAGATTTTATTTAAATTTGGTTTGTTGTTTAGTTTATTTAACATATCTAATTGTAATGACTAGTTATTTGTGTTTTTGGAAAATCTATTTATTACGCATTAAAATTAATAATTAAAATTTTATAAAATTTTGAAGGCCAAATCAATACGCCCGTTGGTTCTTTTGATTCGTATAACCGAACCTTAAGGGCCTGTTTGGTTGGATATTGAATAATGAAATAGAATAAAATGTAACGAAACGGAACTGAATGATTTATAATGAAATGAAATATAATATAGTGAAAAGTTGTTTGGAAGGAATGGAAGGGTTTATAATATAATTTAGTGAAATATTGTTTGGAAGATGGATAAAATGAAATGTAATGTATAATAAATGACTATTATACCCCTTACATTAAAATGGTTGTTGCAGGAGGCTTAAGTCTTAACGCTATGATTTTAAAACAGAAATCATGTCCAATTAAAAAGTTACGGTTGTGACTTTAATAATAAAATAATAATTATTTTATTATTTTATTATTTATTATATACAATTTATTATTAATTATATAAAAACATGGTTATTACTTTTTTAATAAATTTTATTTTATTTTATTTTATGTTATTTATATTTAAAAATAATTTATTTATATTTTATTTAGATAGAAATAATTGGTATTACGGCAAAGAAAAATAATTGATATTACGAAAAAAACTAATAAATATATAGAAATGTGTTGGTTGTTATTAGGATAAGGAGAAATAATTGATATTAGGAAAAATTATTGAAGGTATATTAGGTAGTATATATTTATTAGTTTACGTTCCATCCTAAACTTTTCAAATCGGAAGTTTCTTATTTTCAATATTTATGATAGAATGAAATGTAATATAAAATCCTCTACCTCTATTTTATTCTACTATTAAATTTTCTTCTATATAATAAAAGTGTGTTATGCTCTATGTCATTCTATTAAGAAACCTCCAAACACAGAGGCCGAAAGCGATAGAGGTTTAAAAAAAAACCAGCCGGTTGGTTGGTACATGGTCATTAAGAAATTAAAGTCAAAGTTTTGTCGACTTTTGTCTCTTTTAATTTCCCACTTCCCTGGTGACCTCAGCTGCTTTGTACAGAACCATGGATGTTGAGCATTGTCTCAGTTTGTCTAAGCGTACGTACACTTCCTTTTGTTTTTTTTCTTTTTATTAAACTCAGTTTTAAAGGGTTTTCTAATTAGTATATTAGCCTACATTTTAAAATTCGAACCTAAAGTTTAACCAATAAAATAAAAAATTTAAGATTTAAATTATTTAATATTAAATCGTTATAAAATCAGCTAAAGTTTGAATTATCATCATCATCATTCAGTCCGAAATCTCGCAACAAAGCAAAACTTGGAGAGGTCTGATAATATACAAACTTATCCCTATAGAATAGTTAGATTGTTTCCGATAAACCCACATATAATTATGACATGAAGAAAAAAGTAGTATAGTAATAATAATAAAAAACAAATAAGTAATGCAGGTTAAAAGTAAAGTTTGAATAAAATTAAAAATTTTAAAATATGATTAAAAAAGATTGTCTTTATTTATCGAAAATCTTAAAATTTAATTGAAAAAGAGATTATTAAATAAAAATAATTAATTTATTTTAATTTATATGAATTTATTAATTTATAAAAATCAAATAATTAATAGGGTGATTGACTTTTAAAACAAAAGTTATTAAAATAAATCGAATAAGAAAGTTAAAAATTAAACCATAAAATTGGTCGGTTTAAAATTTTTACAATTGAACCAGTTAAACCAGTTAAATTTTGTAGTCGTTGATATCTTCTTTCTATTTTGAGGAATATCGAAGATAAAAAGGAAACGATAAAATATTTTCAAATAAATTTATTTTAATTTTTAAAAAAATTCACAAATTTTTTAAAAACTTGTTTTGAAAAGTTTGTTTGACTTGTTTCGGGATAGCAATGAGTCGACTTAGTCAAAATTTTTTAAATTAAAAGTGTAAAACGAAATTTTTTTTAATTGAATTCGAGCTCAGTTATCCAAACACAATTGAAAATATCTGAGGCTAAGTCAATTGTCACCCCTAAGAATGGCCGACCAAAGTAATTGGTAACAAGACTGATATTTTGTCTTTGAAAGAGATAAATTCGTTTGTATGAAAACATTAGCTGATGCTCTTATTGACCAATGTCATACATTAAGCGATCAATGTCATTAAAAGCCCATGTACTGTCTACAAGGCCAGGATCTCTGCATCCCAATGTTTCAATCGGTTTCAATCTCTACATCCCAATAATTGAAAATGACTTATATTTATTCCTTTACACCTAAAACTGAGTTTTTAAATAAAATTAAAACAATTTTTATTTGTCCATTGGGGTTACCAAATCAAATTAATGTCTAGATCTAGTCTGCCCTGAAGTTCAATTCGGCCTAGGTACATGATTTTTTTTTTGGGAATGGAGAAACCTGCAACTGCTAAGCTTTGGATGTATATTGGGTAAGTTTTCGGATTGACGCAATAGCCTGCAAATCACGTCAATCTAGTATTTAATACTAGGTAAGCGCTGTATGATAAACTCGATCAAGAGAGTATAAATAGGAGGATTCGAACACAGGATCTTTTGGTCCTATGCTTCCCACTCCACTAACTCGACCACCCCCTAAGAGACCCTAAGTATAAGCCGGTCTGATATGACTTGGATAATCTAAAGTTTAACTAAGCTCAAACTTGACTAATAATTTTTTAATTTAAAATTTAAAAATAATATCATATTTTTAATTTTCAAAATTTAGATCTAGTCAAATTAAAGAGTTCAAACTCAACCTCGAATTCAAGCCTAACTCAATATTTGGTCAAATTAAATTGGCTCGTTAACTTCAAGTCGAGATTAATTATCAAACTAGACCGAAGTTTAATTGGTAAGCCTATTGATAAGACATTACTATCTCCTTATTTATTTCACTTCATAAGATGATGTATCATGCAATGTCTCCATCATTCAAACACCATGATTTTGGCTATAAATTTGGTGAAAAAGTAGTTGGTAATTTAAAAATTGATGTGCCAAAAGGATATTGCATTAGGGTGGTTGGGAACAAAATCTTGTATTCCCAAATACCTTGTTTCTCTCTGTTCCTATCAAATCTTATCCATCCAATTTTAGTTTACTCATTACAATGGATGAATGAGATCAATTTTAAAACAGAGGAACAGATGTTCAAGAGCAAAAGATCTAAATCGAATTAATGAAGTTTATGATACAAATCCTAACATGAAAGAAATAATGATGAAATTATAATAATAAGATTCCTATAATGTGCAATTATGTTAGTATCTAAATTATCCCTAATCATAGGATTAATAATGAGATTGTATCTAGTACTTTCTTCCAGTGTAATTCTTCTGTTTTTTTTCCTCGAATTTCTGGCTGATCGAATCCTCTTCTTGTTGTTGTTGAGCACTTGAACTCGCTTGACCAGTCCTGCCCTTGACGTGTGTTTTGGCACTAATATTCCAAAGTTTCATATTATGAGATTTTAAGATTTCAGCTCGCTATAGATAATGGTGGTTTATGAATTAAAATTACCATCGCTAGATATAATTAGCGATGAAAAATTTGTACTCCGCCGCCAATTATTACCTGCAATCGTTTCTTTGACTACTAATTTTGAGTGGCTGAGTGATTTGAATTAGCCTGTACTAACATTCTTTCAAAAATTTCAATTTTGATTCTTATTGTTTGAATTCAATATAAGACAATTGGAATCTCAATTGAATTTTTATCTAAAATTATATTATGTGATGTTATGTTATTGCACTTAAATAATATCGCTTTCAAATTTAGTTAAATTAGTTTCAAATTGTTTAAATTGAACTAAATCAATTCATTCAAATTCAAGTCTAATTCACTTAACTAGAATATTTGCTGTTTGACTTGGTTGGTTTGCCAACCTTACCTCCAAGCTCTTAAGGGAATATTTCATTCTCATGGTTGGACTTGCACGTTCCAATCTCAGACCAGACACATGACCAGATAGCGTGGTGATTCATCTAAGAAAGTCAAGCTCGTGTTTCGAGTTCACACCAAATTACCAAATAGCCAAAAGCATTAAGTTATACTAAGTCATGCTTGTTTGAAGTTCACATTGTTCCAACTTAAGTGACCTTATACGGCCAAATGCTGGAGTACCTGACACCACGTGATTTCTCATGGCGGATCCCAAGAGAAAGCTGCAGACAGAAACGTACATTGATATGAAAATTTGGCTAAACCCTTTCACATTTGGACTCCAATTCACATCAGGAAATGGCAGACAAATTGTACAAAGAAAGTTACACATGGAATTTGTCATGTTTTCAGTTCACAAGCTCTTCCACTACTTGATATAGAAGTAGGTCTAGGAATTCTTGGCCAAACTCTGCACATATCTCTGCATTTTCAGCAGTAGAAACACTCCAATTCGACTCTTTAACCTCTTCTTCAGTCAACTTGTAAACCTTTATGGATTGTTCAACAGTTTGTTTCTTCCATGACTCGTAAAACGTTTTAACAACTGTTTCTGGGTTTGTGGCTTTCGAGGAAGGTTTCTTCTTGGAGTGGAACTTCTTAGACCTTGAGCTATCTGGTTAAGAGAATACAGTACCAAGAAAAGAAGAGTCATGTTTGGAGTTTAATATGGTAAAGAAGTGTAGATTTGTTAATATAGGAAACTAACCATCTGAAACAGAAACTGGACATAAATCTTCTGAACTACACTCAAACGTCTGAACTTCTTTTGTTGCACGATGATTCTTCATCTTCTTCATGAACTTTGATTCGACCAGTTCTTCCTTCTGGTTTATGGGCTTTTCTGGAACTTTTGCTTTTAGTTTTTCACTGGAGCATTGTCTCTGAGCTCGCTTCGTACCAGGAGAAACAACTGGTTGTGAAACTCGACCTTCTTGGGAACGATTAAACCTCGAAAACTGTTTATCAGAAACCTTCTTCTTGTTTCCATGATTCTTATCCTTCTTGGCATATGCAGTTTCTCTGTTCTTGCTTCTCTGATCATCATTCCTGCGCCCACCAACTTCAGGTTTCCTATGTTTGTGTTCCATTTTCTCGGATTTGTGTTCCTGATCCAAGTAGAGAACGAGGAGATCATAATTCCCTTGACTCACCAACGTGGGTTCACGAAACGAGACTGAAGTCTTCACTCTGCGATGCTGGGCTTGTTCCAGGTCAAGCTCAAGCAAATAATCCATGAAATTCACTGACCTACTTCGCGGAACTGAATCCAGATTTCTTCCTTTCGTACACAAACAGGTTTCTGGCAACGAGTCTAACCCCATCAATCTCGCAACCACATTAGGAGTTGACGAAACCGGAGCTTTAGATTCAATCTCTTGAACAGATTGGTCTTTCTTAACCTGAACCTGATCAATCTCGATTGAACCTCCGATTTGATCCGATGGGTGAGTCTGGAGACTGCCTTTGCACAGAAACAAGCGAACAACGCCTGAAAAACACCCAGAACACTGACGGCGAGAGTTCCTCATCATGCACTCAAAGTTCTAACACGTACAAAGACTCAGGAACCGACCCTTTTGAAGAAACTTGTTGAGAAGCTGCCCAGTTCCACTTAATCAAGAATGGTTCAGAGACATCCTGAGAAAACAATAGTTTATGTTCGTGAAAGAACAGCATCTAAATGACTAGAAACAGTATCAAAGAACTTGTTACAGACAAAGGCGGGTTTTGGGTTTGAAAACTGAGTGTCGTTGATTGGATTCACACCCATGTACAAGACAAAATACATACCCTATACATACCTACGCGCCATAGCTAGTACGAGAAAAGAACATTAGGACAAAAAACGTAACAAACTGCGATTTCTCTTCACGTCAGGGTTTGGATCTTGTTAGTTAATATTAAGATGCTATGCTACGCGCAGTCTGCGATGGTTTGCGTGTACGTGGAAGAGCTCTAAGTCGGGGAATTTGGTAGGGTTTATGCATTTTTTGGTTGATAAAAAGGAAAAACAACGTAGTTTTGGCCGACTTTGTTGACTATTGAGTCCGAATGGTTCATTCTATAAATGGAGGCGTGTGGACCACTGACTTGAAAGGTCTTTTGTCTGAGAACAACTTGTCACCCACCGACACCACAAGCCTCCTGTTTCATTCAATTCAGTCATGTAGAGACGGCCAAACAAGGGGGAAGAGATCACTGATTCACTGTAAGCCTGTGTCACTTTGTTACTGTTCAGATTAAAACTTTATATGATTAAATTTTTAATTTTTTTAAATTCTAACATGTCGTTATTTGTTATTTTTTCGATACCATCAATCATTTGTTTTTTGTTTATTCTTCTGACGTCCCAAATTATTATCGCATTATAATATACTACATCAGTACGGTCGTTTAAGCTACGTAATCTGATTTAGGTCGTTTTTAAACTTAACGAAAATACTAACATCGGTCTATAATTGAAAATTTGAGCATTTTATTGCTACGTCTTAAAGTTCGAGTTAGAATTTAAAAAAAAAAGTTTAGACATTTTATTGCTAACTTTGAAATTTAAGTTGTAATTAAAAAATTGAGGAAAGTTTACAACTTTTTTATGTAATTATTCTTATAATCTATAAGAATCTAAAGCAGGAACTACCAGATGTATTGCAAGCATTGAGTTTTGCGTTTTCTCTGGTTATTGTAGTTATTGTAGCGAAGGATTAGTTGTGAGACAAGAATATTGGACAGCGCCATCAGATCGCCCCAAAGTCCAAATATCAGTCAAATAAATTTGATATTATTTTTTAATTATAGCCTAAATTTTATAAGGTAGTAATAAAATATTCAAACTTTCAATTTTAACCAAAACTTAAAAAAGTGACAATAAAATGTTCAAATTTTTAATTTTTTTTCAATTCTAACCCGACGTTTTCTATTGTTCTCTCGAAATTCTCAATCATTTATTTTCTGTTTATTCTTTTGACGCCCTAAATTACTCTCGCATTACAACATATTGCATCAATAAGGTTATTAAAATTACGTAATTTAATTTAGGTCCTTTTTAAACTTGACAAAAACATTAAGGTCAGATTATAATTGAAAGTTTGAGCATTTTATTGTTACGTTTTAAAATTCAAGCTAGAATTAAAAAAAATTGAAAAATTGAACATTTTATTGCTACTTTTTTAAATTCAGGTTGTAATTAAAAAATTGACAAAAGTTTACATTTTTTAATGCAATTAACCCTGTAATAATATAAAAATCTAAAGCAGGAACTACCTGATGTATTGCAAGCATTGAGTTTTGTACCTTCTCTAGTTATCGCAGTTATTGTAGTGAAGGATTAGTTCTGAGACAAGAATACTGGACAGTGCCATCAGGTCGCCCCAAATTCCAAATTTCATTGAAATAAATATGATATTATGGCGACCAATTACAGTCAGTTTTGAGGTTTAAAGGGACAGTACTGTTGAACCTTGTTAGTGCCACCGTTGGAGGAATAGCACTGCATTTCTTCCATTTAATTCAACCCAACTTGCTTCAATCTCAAACATCATCTTATCCTGGTTTAACACATCAATCCTATTGTCAAAACACTGGCCTAGGGTGCAGGAAGTTCATTCTTAAATACCAAGACTAATATAATCCACAAAATTACGAAATAACTTCTAAATACAGGATAAGATTATGGTTTAGGCTTATGGGCCATTCCCAGTTTTGGCATTCCCAAAAATTTGAGATGATACTATAACCATTGGCGAATGACAACAGAAAGTGCCAAGCATGCACAGTGGATCCTTGGCTTTTATCATTTAACGAGACTTAATGTGAGATTAATTCTTATCACGGGGGCTTCACAACTTCCTGATAAGAAGAAACATCCTCTGATCAAGCTCAAGCTGAGAGACGTGAGAAGGCTCCCCCCTCAGCAACATCAAAAGTCCGCCAAAAGAAACATAAACCTCCCTGAAGCCAACAAGAACAATGCAATTCTAGTCACCAATCTCTTAAGAAAAATGAAACTATGTGCAAACCACCTCATTTAACAATCCAGAAACAAAAACTTACGCTTTGCCCGATCTTCCTGATCCTTCCTCTGATATCTTGTATACTTTCCCATGCATGACATATTCATACTTATCAGCTAGTGTTTTTCTCCCACCCTGGCAGATGTGAAGTTTATCAGCTAACTATCAGAACTTCAATTCAATGACTTGGAAGCTAACATGATATAAGCGAAAAAGCAAAACATAAAAGAGCCTAGATGTAATGGTTACTATAATCAATAAGGTATCAATGTCTTAAGAATATAGCAGCTGATAATTATGCTATAAAAGATGAATTTAAATGACGATTCATTATTTTATGATTCCTATGCAACAAATTACCAGTATTCATTATATTTTATCATATTGCAAGAATCTAGCACAAGTTAGTTCTAAAAAATTAAGTCTTTGTTTAATGAAAAACTAATGTAATGGGGAAAGAGTTCAAGAATTCAACTGCTTGAAAAGAGATAGGAGGCTTAAAACTCCATTCAACTGAACTGTCTATCTATCTCTAAATATCCCAACACGAGCATATACATGGAGACATGTGTGCGTGCATTTGTGCAACTTCATATCTCATTTCATGGGAGGTACAGAATATCAGTGAAGAACATTAAAAATATTCCAGCAACAATAGTACCTGAGTATAATAGCCTGTATCTGGTGTTCCGTCCAAATTTAGTGTGTGAGCCAATGCCATTGTAAATTTATCACCAACAGCCATGGGATATATCTCTGTATTTACATCCAAGTGCATGAACATCTCACAGTTTTGACTGCGTGCTTCAATCCTGGAAACTACAAAGGAACATAAATTGCGAGTCTGTAATGCAGAGTATCTTTTACCAACACCAGTCCATGATTCTTTTAGAATCTACGTAGCTCCCTCGAAAAAATACTCGAGCATGTCGCACACAACAATCATGTATCCTAAAACTGTACAAGTATGGAAAGAATACAAATCTAAAAACAACATGGAAGAGATGAAAAAATGAGCTTCGACAATAAGATACTGTCTTCAGCTTTCTATTTGGTAGTGCTAAACTCATGACAAAGAATTTTCCAAGTTTAAGGCAAAGAAAGGTCGAAGCATACCTTTGTCGAACTTTTTACCATCGGGGTCCAATTTATCAACAACAAAAATGTCATCGAACATTATATTTGTGGATCTTCCTGCCATGTTAACAACCCAAATGCAAAACCTAAAAATACAAAAATATAACAGGGATCAATCACCAGATATACCCACATGCAGGTTCCATGTGAGATTCACACAACAAGTAAATTCTTGTTTAAAACTAGTAATGAAATACATATAGAGAATATGGAAAAAATAAAGAAAGAGAAAGGCTTCATACACCATAGAAAGAAGAAGAAGAGGCGAAAAGCATACCTAAAAGTCAAATTCCTCACCCAATCCAATTACCCAATCCAATTAGGGTTTTAGGGTTTAGTCCTAAAATGATAGAGAAACAACTAGAAGAAAACACCGAAAATGCAGAATTGGGTACAGAGAAAAATATATATTGACTTAAAGTCCAACCCATTTTCCATCCGCAATCTCTAATTAGGGCTTATCATGGGACTGGATTTCGAAACCCAACCTAACCCAACTTCTAAAGAACCCAAACAAGCATCTTTTAGTCATTTTCTCTTACTCTTGTGTGAACCGAATATATATCATCTTATTCTATACGTGGAAGTGCTCTCTCAATTGCTCTAAGTCCAAACTCTCATAATCCCAAATTCAAGTTCCATTCCAAACGCAGAAGATTTTTGCTCACCCATCTTTGTTTTGCAGATGATTTAGTTCTCTTCTTTAAAGCACATCCTGAATCTGTTAAACTATTGATGGATACTCTCAATGAGTTTTTTGTGATGTCAATTCTTAAGGTGAGCCTTCATTTTGTTCTCTCATCAACTGCGGAATCTGTCCAAGACACTATTTCCTCTCTGACTGATATGGATCAGCAAATGGACAACTAGATTTCTTTCCTTTGGTGGTCGAGTTCAGTTAATTAAGTTTGTCTTATGTTCTCTATGCTCCCTCCACTTATATTGGAACACACATTTTCCTCTGTTTAAGAAATTGGTCAAATCTATTGCAAAAATAATGAGATTTTTTATGGGGTAAAGCAAATGGAAATTCAGGTATCCCTAAAGTCAAGTAGGCAGATTTGTGTAAACCCAAGGAGAAGGGAGGGCTAGGAATCATCTCTATAAGAGTAGCCAACAATATCTTTTTGGTTAAAAGACTTTGGAGAATGATTCAAGACAAGCATTCATTGTGGATGAGATGGCTTCATAGCTACTCTTTGAAAGGGAACACCCTATGTTCTCTTTCACCTAGATCATCCTACTCTTGGTTCCTTAACCAGATTTTGGAATGGGCAAGGGAGGGAGTTTGGTAGGAAGGAAAGGGTGGAACAATGTTGAAGAGATTAAGAGACGAGAAATAAAATGGACGGAACAATGCTGGAGAAGAGCCATAGAGTAGAGAGAAGGCAGAGCATTTTCCTTGACCAGTAAG
Organism: Erythroxylum baracoense; assembly: GCA_025629805.1. Classification (NCBI taxonomy): domain Eukaryota; kingdom Viridiplantae; phylum Streptophyta; class Magnoliopsida; order Malpighiales; family Erythroxylaceae; genus Erythroxylum; species Erythroxylum baracoense. The sequence continues at coordinate 33,543,423 of JAOTAY010000004.1, forward strand.
CAGTAACAGTTAACACCCTACATACAACGTATCAAGAGGACACAATGAGGAAACAAAGCAAAGCAAAATCTCAAATGAGAACAAGAAGATCAAGGCTTTGAACATTCTCAAAAACAAATCAACGGATTTAACAAGGTTTGTTCCTGTAAAAAGTACTTTATAAAGAGGAACGCACCAAAATAGCGACAACAACTACGAATCATCTACCTGCCAATGAATTACCATCCTAAACTGAAAAAACCCAAAATCCAGTGACCCTGTAATCAAACACCGAGATTTAAGAAAAGCCCATCAAATCGTACTTCCAAACACAAAATTGCAAACCAAAATAGCATAAACAAGATCCAGATATCACAATAGAACAGGTAAAAGATGAGATTTCAAAGCCGCACCACGCCTTTTGCAAAACAATTACACTCAACCCTATAACTGAAACAAACAAAACTTTGCAAAGGATCAAAGGGACAAACCTTAGGGTTATGAACTCAGCAACGTTACGGAGAGTGAGTACCGCCTTTGAAGAAGCAACACTGTAAGGACGAGGAATCTGGGGATGATTAGAAACAAAGCCGCTTTGCCCTTTTGCGTGATTTCGGGTACAATAAAGGGTTGAACAAGGCCACTCATGACCCAATTAATCAAAGCCTTAGAGCCTATTTAAATTGGACTTATTCTTACATTTATGAAAATAATGGAACCAAATCTTATGTAATTACTCGTTTGTATCAACTTTATTCTACGCAATCTCGTTAATATAAATATGTGAAACTTAAAAAATATATGGATAAGATTGTGTAGAACAGAGTTGGTACAAATTAATAGATATAGAAGATTTGATCCCGAAAATAATTCAAATCTTGAGTTTGAAGTTTAAACTAAATTCAAACAACCTTTCACTAATTGAGATTCATTATCAAATATAATTATAGCTCAAAATACTTGAAAATTTGTAAGGGTGTCTCTCCTGGAGACTACTTAGAATTAGTAATTAACTATTGTCAACTATTTGATAATTGTTAAACTTCAGAGCGTATAAGTGAAAAAATTTTAAATTGGATCAGAAATTAAACCGATAAGACAATAACTTTAGAGTTTAAAAAGTGTAATCAGTATTAAACCGTCAAAAAATAGGCTAACGATGAAATAAATTAAAAATTCTTAAATATAATTGAAAAAGATTATTCTTGTCCATTAAAGATTTGAAGTTTAATTAAAAAATATTAAATAAAATTAATCGATTTATTTTAATTTATAGGAACTTATTATTTTACAAAAATTAACTGATTAATCAATAAACTGATCGATTTCTAACATCAAGAGTTATTAAAGTAAATTAAACAAAAAAATTAAAAGTTGAACTAAAAAATTAGACAATTCAAAGGTTTTACAATTGAGCCAATGTTTAATTGTAATTATAAATGCTGTTATATTTGGGATCAAATCTTCTGTTCTAATTATGATATTCCTATCATGTTTTATTAAATCTCATCCACACATTTGCGTAGACCCTACATAAATATATGAATAAGATTTAATATAACATGGTTAAAATAGAACAGCTAGAACAGAGATTTTGATGTGCTTATATTTACACCTAATTGCTTAGTGCTTGTTTGATTCAATTTTTGGAAGATAAAAAAGCACTTTTTTTCACCACAAAAGTTATTTTAAGAAAAATTAATATTTGACAGTAAAATTTAAAAGTACCTTTTTAATAGAAATGTTTTTTTAGAAACTAAAATATAGTTTTTTAAGAAGCTCAAATTTGAAATTTATTAAAAAGCTCTACTGACAAAAATTATATTCAAGCAAGCATTTAGTCTAACTAAAAAAATGTTTTCAAACAAAACCTATTTTATATCTAAATTAATTTTAAATTTTTAGGTTGAATAAATAAATTGATAATCTTAAAATTGAAATATTAATATAATTCAATTAAAATATAATTTTAATAGTGAAATATTTCTAAATATTAAAATATAATTTTAATAGTATAATAATAATAAATAATCTACTTTTAAACATCAACCAAAATTAAACCTCAAAATGTTAATTATTACTCGAGACATATGAAACAAATGTCAGTTTCAAGTCAATTATTATCATTTCGTTATAGCGACGAAACGATGTTTCCGTACAATCACTATCTTTTAAAGCCGGACAGCACAAATTTCCGGGGCCCAGCAATAGCCAATAGATTTCCAGGCTCCGTCCAATCTGATCAACTAAAATAATAGAACATGATAACAATATGTCATCTTTTTCACACAGGCAACTTGCTTTTTCTTTGTGTGGCACTTGTGGTTAGGTTTGGACCCCTTACAAGTTACAAGTGACAAGTACAAAGGCACAGCACAGGGAAACTTGGCCAGGCCTAGCACCATTCATATGGTCTTCACTTCAGCAACTATGAGAATAAGGACACAAGCACGGGAAGTACGAAGAAGACGACCTTTCACGTGTTTGGTGTGGTGATGTTGCTAACAAGTCATTCACATGATTAACACCACATGATCTTGATCTTACGTGGTCAACAAAATTACCAATCAATCTATCATTTGATATTAAGTGCATGTTTGGTGGAGATCTTTTCGGTGAATAAGTACTTTTTTTGACTGCAAAATTTGATTTTAAAAAATAAATGTTTAGCTGGAAAATAAAAACACATTTTTAGCAGATATAATTTTTTTGGCAGCTAAAATATAATATTTTAAAAAGCTCAAATTTGGAACTAAAAAAAAAAAACTTTTTCAGGTAAATTTTTCAGATCAATTAATAAGCCTATTTTTTAGTCTCTTTTACCCTTATGTTTTACACATAATTCTCACAATATCCACAAACACATCTTCACGTTTATTTTGAGATTTATATAATATTAT
>JAOTAY010000004.1:33551677-33584557 GCA_025629805.1 Erythroxylum baracoense
TGCATATTGTTTAATATATTTTAAATAATATTTATATGCATAAATAATTTTTATTACAAAATAAAATATAGTTAAAACTAAAAATGCTTTTTATTTTTATGTTGCCAAACAGTTTATTGTATAAAGCTCTTTCAAAAAAGTTCTTTTTTAAATGACAGTCAAACAGTCACTTAGCTTTTTAGAAAAGTTCTTCTCAGAAAAACTCTACGGAGATAAGCTTGTCCAAATAGATACTAAAACTCTTTTTAATTGTAGCAAACAGACACTAAATTATATAATAATTAATATAATGTGCTTTGCATATTGTTTAATATATTTTAAATAATATTTATATGCATAAACAATTTTTATAACAAAATAAAATATATTTAAAATTAAAAGTACTTTTTATTTTTATGTTGCCAGACAGTCTATCGTATGAAACTCTTTTAAAAAACTCTTTTTTAAATGACAATCAAATAGTCAACTAAGTTCTTAAAAAAGCTCTACTGATATAAAGTTATCCAAACAGACACTAAATCTGTTTTTATGAGTTGAACTTGGCATCAAATTGCTTCTATGAGTGGAACTTGGTATCAAACTTGTTACCTTTCGGTACGATCGTAAGGAGTAACCTTAGCAATTGTTTCGGGACTTGACCTCAAATTATTATTAATTTTGTTTTAAAAGTATTATAGTTTATTGAAGACTTAAAGGTACTAAAATATTGTTTTAAATGGTTAAATAATATGAATTTATTTAAACATTTTCACAGATATTAGGGAATGAATAAGACATTTGAGCATCTACTTCATTATCTTCAGTTTTGAATGAACAATGCGTGGTTTCTCTCTTCATCAGATAATTTCTAATCCGAGAAGAACAAATATACATGTCTTTTTTCTCGTGGCAAAGAACACTCATCGTGTTCATATCCTCTGCTAGACTTGAAGGTTAGAAGCCCCCGATTCGGAATGTCGCAAAGCTGTGATGGCCGATAACTGTGCCGGCAGTTTGAATAAATCATCTAGTCTAGGCAAAACTTATCTTAAATCTGTATATGTTTCAATCTGACGATGACCTGCTAAGTTTAGGGTCAGTCTGGTAGTAGACAACATCTCCAGTGTCATTAACATAGTGATCTTTCTTCAAGCTCCTTATCAAACTTCCAATCAGGTGAAATGGTAGAGGCCCTGATTTCTTGGGCTCCCGGTAATATTTTCCGAGCACCGGCTTAGCTGCCTCGGTCTAAATTAGAACGTCAAAACACAAAACCGTTACGACAAAATCCAAACGACAGGAGATTACAACGTCTCTTTTTTATATCAGTACAAGGAAATACTCACTGCTTCAATTAGGTGGTAATGTGGGATTTGAGGAAAGAGATGATGAACGACATGGGTTCCAATATCGTGATGGATGTTATTGATCCATCCATAGTCGCGATCTATCGTCGTCAGGCCTCCCCTCAGGTAACTCCACTCCTGTAAAACCAAAGAAAATAAGCTGACAATTCAGGCCTAACGTAATTAACAAGTCAAAGAAAGCTCCTATGAATAATAGACTTTGACTTGCCAATTATATATATGCTTGATTTTCCAAATATTTGAACTTGAACTTAAGGTCACAGAATTTTAAAAAATGGCAACGGTTTGGTGAGAGGTGTACCTTTCCACGGTACCAAGGAAGTTTCTCTTCATGTCCGTGATGATGCATATATGTAACAAAGTCCAGCCAGATGACAAAGCCCTGGAATTGAAGCAAAACAGAGTCAGAAATGGAATATAGTATACATACAGAAAAAGGCCAAACTGAAACATACATACCCAATAAGGAACACCGTAGAGTTTAAGCAACTGAATCGGACCCATTGCGAACGATAGACCAACAAGCAAAGCAACCATGGCTGTCCAACAAACGGTGGATGTAATGACATCTTTCTTCTCACTTGGGACGAACAAGTCGCTATTAGGGTCAAAGTGAGAACCAGTCTTTCCAGGACTTCTACCCCACTGAAATTGCAAAACCTTATCAGCAACAAACAAAACCACTTTCATTTCACACACAGTTTCTGAAACAAAATCGATCACTCACTTACCAGATAGAAAGGATATGCAAGCATAGGAAATGGAACTGTGAATCGTAGCAATTTTGTAAGACTATCCAAGTTGTTGTACAATTTCTGAGATAGCTGCTCAGGGAAACATGCAAATCATCAGTTTCAGGAAAAAATTACAAGCTTACGACTATCAAAACATCCTACACCTTTCATCAAACACTTACCGGGTGCCATGACTCGTCATTTTCAACATGCCCATGGTTTTGATGGTGAGTCCTATGGCTTATTCTCCTGTAAACCAAAACCAAAATTGTCTCATATTATTAAGTCTCAATCACAAGAGGCAAAGAATGAAGAACAAGCAACAAAGTTACTGAATGAAAAGACAAAAGAAGTCACCATACCATCCATGATAAGGTACAAGAATGGAAGAATGAAGAAGATGCCCAACAACACTGTTCAACTTGGGATTATTAGAAAAGCTTCCGTGCCCACTACAGAATCAAACACCAAAAGAAAACGAGTTTAGTTTCCAAAATTAGTTGAACACAAACGATCCCTAGATCTAGAAAGTTGATTACCAATCGTGACCAAGGACAAAAAGTGCCCAAAACATTGTTCCTTGAGCAGCCCAGTACAGAGGCCACACAACCCAATTGTTAATATAAGCAGCAACCGCCGCTAAACCAAAAACTACCGCCAAATCTCTCACTACATAGCTCATTGACCGCCATGGATCTTTAACCCAACAATGCTTTGGTATGGCGGCTCTAATATCAGCTAACTTGAAAGGTGGTGGCGCACCAGGGTCGAACTCTCCCTCCTCCTCTTCTACAACTCCATTAACACCATTGAATTTCTCCTCTCTATCCTCTTCTGCTGATACTACCCTATACGGAGCACTCACTTGAACCCCCCATTCCCTCTCTCTAAAAGACCCATCTGAAGAACACCTCAAAGGTCGAAGCTTTAGATCTGTGAAAAGGTTGGACTTTGAAAGGTAGCTGTTAGAGACAATTCCAGTTCTGGGTCTAGGGAATATTAGAGGAAGAGGCTTCAAACCGCATTGAGACACGACCCAGCTCGCCATTGGAGACACAGGCGAAGAAAAACGCTGTACTTGGGTCTCTCCGTGAGGCAATGGAAGCAAGTGAAGAAGGAAGAGAAACTCTAACAAGGGAACAAATAAAAAATGTAATCTTCACTCACCGTTCACGACCTCACGTTGGATTTCCCTTACTCGCTACAATATCTTGGAAATCTCTATCCTAGATTCTCTTCTGTTAAGCTTGAGAATTAAGACAGAGCACCTTACTTATAAGCCCTTTTAAGTAGGTTCTGCCATGGATGGTCCAACGTTGCGTTGGATAGTCCAAGTTGGCTACTTTGCTTGCACACTATTAATTTTGCTTCTGCTTACTTGGTGTGAAACTTCCTGATTGGATCCGAGAAGTGGGTTGACAGCTTGATGTGGCCCCTGATTGGTGGAAAGAGCAGGTCACAGTAACCTTTGGTGGTCGGTAATTGCAGGTCAATGGCAGCCATGTTTCACTCGTGAGAAACCAATTTGATACACGTTTTGCCCATTTGAAGAAAACATGATTAACCAAGGGAATCAGCATACCCACCGTGAATATTTAAAGTTAATAAGTAAAATTTATTTTAATCGATAATTAAGTTGACTTGTAAATTTTTTAAAAAATGAATTTTTGGACTAAATTTATTTTTAAATTACTCTATCTAAAGTAATATGACTTGATCATAGAACGATGTGACCTTGTTTTATTAAATAAATAAAAACAAAATAAATAGATTTGAAATTAATATCAATAATACCATTTTATTTTTTTTACTTTTTTAGAAATTGAGGAATTCGCAGTCGTTATTCTTCGGATGTGTAACACCCCACTCCCGCAAGACCTGAACCTGACATCGATGGTGATATCCGAATTCGTGCCCCGTGAGGGTTGCATGTTAGAGCACTCGATCACTCTGAAATTGGTATAATTTTTTTTTAAACCTCCTAACCCGTTTCAAATTACTGTCATACCCTTCCTATCGGTAATGAGATGTTACAGGATGCGTGCTGAGTAAACTTTCGAATTGACTCAATAGCCTGCAAATCATGCCAATTGGGTACTTTGCATTGGACAAGTTATGTACTACAGGCTCGATCGAGAGAACGTAAGTAGGAGGATTCGAGCACAAAACCTCTTGACTCATGCATCCTACTTCACCAACTCAACCACCCCTTAGTAGACCCATTTTATTGAATAATCAACAACAAAAACTCAATAAAAATTCGATCAATACGCAAACTTATCCTTAACTAGTAGAGATAATGTTTTTGATAACTGTTTTATTTAATAGATAAAATAAAATATGGTATTAATTGTGACCAATTGATATTTTAAATCAAAGAGCAATCTAAAAGTCACTCTTATTATATTAATAAATAAATTATATTTTAAATTTATGTATTTATTAACGTAGAATGAATATTTATTCCATAATAATAATATTGAATATATCATAATAAATTTAAATTTTAAATATTTGATTGATATAAGATATATTTTTAATTAAAATATATTATAAAATTTAGTAAAATTTCATATATTTAAAATATAATTTACTTATATTAAAACTCAAATCAGTTTACTTACGTAAATTCACTTAACTTTAGTGTTTGTTTTTGTATTACATACAAAATACAATTTTTAAAGCAACTTGAAAGCGTATCGAATAATTAAGAATAATTTAATCCTCACTTTCACACAAATTTAACACTTAATAATTTGGTAAGCATGCCGTCATTATTATTGACCGAACAGATTTAATACTTCTCACTTTGTCCTTTCTAGCCATGCCTCTTTTATCTAAATATTCTATGTCATTACATCCAATTCGAATTTCGTATCAAAGCAGAGTCTAAAAAAGTCTGATAATATATAGCCTTATTTCTATAGAGTAGAGAGATTGTTTCTGATAGATCCATATATAAATGTGACAATAAAAATGTAATGCAGGTTAAAAGAGAAGATATGAAAATTAATATGCTAAACGAGTAGATAAATATAATTAAATAAGTAAATAAATAAATAAAATAAAATAGAACCAAAGAATATATGAAACAGGAACAAAAAAAATAAAAGAACAATAAAAGGTAGGAAGAAGCTTCTCTGTTTGGCTGTTCAATAAATAGAGAACAGATTGTTGTAGTCGAGGATGGTGTTGAGAAAACTATAAGAAATGACAAAATCCATAACAAAAATGCAAAGAAATGATAGGTCTATACCAACATCTCATTTTTTTAACTAATAAAGAGCATAATGATGGCATCAAATGACACAAAGTCACATCGAACTGAATATTCTATGTAATTTATTTTAAATAAAAGAATCATACTCATATGCGTTATGCTCCTAAGTTCAAGTCATGAAAACAATCTTATTATAAAAATATAAAAAGAAAGTTGTGTACATTATAACTCTTTTTATACCTCACAAAACGAAAAGCTTTATATATTGAAGTCATTAACTTTTCTTTATTATATCCACAACCTTGAAGTAAAGGAACCTTTTCATATTTTACGTCTCAGCAAAATTTTGACTAGAATAATTAATTCTTATTATGCATTTACAAATGATGGTCAATAAAAAATGATAATGTAGATTTGTAATAATTTTAGGGGCCGATTAGTTTCATTTTTTATTTTTTGTTATGATTTTTAATTTTCGCGATCTATTTTTAGTTTATTTTTTGAAAATTTGCTTAATTGTTAATATTAAAATAATTATATTTTAAATTATTCATAAAGTTTTAATAATAATTAATATTAAATAATTAAATAATATATTTATTTGATAGTAAATTATATTATAACAAATTGGAACAGAAAATAAAAAACTACTTTTTATAATTTTATAAATTATAAAAACTGAAAGAAACTAAAACTAAAAATAAGAATAAAAAACTCTAAAAAACAAAAAAAATATAAAATATAAAATATAAATATCCACAACTGAACTTTTGTGTTTATATATCATAATTGAGAAGGGCTTAAAATAATATCATTTTGTTCTTAACTTTTTTAAAATTTAAAGACTAAAATAACCTTATTTTAAGAAATTAAATAAAAACAATACATTTTAAAGAAAATGCTTAGGCCATTTGAGCTGGGCCAAGTCCAACCTCTTCGATCAAGCCCGACCCAAAATTTGATCAATTTAAATTTGACCCATTAACTACTTGTTGGATCGAAAAATAATTGATAGTGTAAGAGTGAGCCTTTGATCTTTCATGAAGAGTATATATCTGAAACAGTACATCACATATTGTTGTGTTTCTTACAGTAACCTCTGCAACAAGGGATTAAAAATAAGACATCCCCTGCAAAATGCTCTGTTCATATATAATATGTATACACACAGAAGGTTCAAAGCCGATCTTTGTACTAATTACTACCCATTTGAGAGGATCAGTACTCAATCCCAAGCATGCCCTCTGAATTCGAAATGGATTCAACCGTGAAAAATGCTTTGTTGACTGTATCCGAAAATGTAGGTTCGTGATGTTCTCAAAGATGACTGACCAAAATCTGACAATGCTCAAACAGGAGCAGCAACTGGGAATGCATAAGCAATCAAATTCAACATGCAAAATAATGCCAGACCATTCTTTAGTTCATATCTGCCACCATTTTCGATTCTCCATTACTTTGACAAGTTCATCTGCTAATGATGCAAAGTCTTCAGCTCCGCTTTGCAATTCTGCGGTTCGCTGGTTGATTCTCTGATACAAAAAAAGACGCCTTGAAGGTTAGACAAAGAAAACCAGGGAGCTATCTGCATGAGTACTTGGCCAATTCGTATTGAGTTTTTCTAATCTAACCAACTCTTCTGGTCCTAGTTAAAAAATGATTATTAAAGATAAAAAAATTTTCAAATGATACTGAATATGATACCTCCAGTTTTTCCTGCCTCTCGAGAAGCTTGTTTTTTGCTTCTGCTGCAGCTGAAGATGCATCCTGAAACAGTTATCACATTAGACCGTATGGAGTTTAACAGCAGTTTCTATGGAAGAACACAGAAACCATCACGCATAATTACCACAGCCTTTCTGTATTTGGCTCTAATTTCCTCAGGTGTCCTACGTCTGGGTTCCGTATCGTCACTACTGCCCAATAACTTTTCCCGTTCTGTTTCCTTTTCTGCAGTTTGAAAATCATTTTGTCAAATAATGAGTTGAAGGATACAGAATTTGAAAGGCAATCTACTTATCCTTTTTAGTACTTTGTGCATCTTGTGATGATGTAGTTGCTGGATGCAGAGGAGGCTCATCTATATCAATGTCATCTGTCGTTGGAGAGAGAACGTCAGGTGTCTGAGAATGAATTGATGAAAGGACAAAGGAAAAGAATGCGGGAGAGATGGACAACCTATGTTAAGCTCAGCAACTTCTTGGTGATCTGTGACCGTACAGGATGAGTCTGAAAAAGGGGGCTTTGAAAAAATTCGCTCTAGATGAGTAACGTCGGACTGAGGATTCAGAATATCATTAACATCTACCTTTTCCCTTTTAAAGCCTTTGACGATACCACTTATAATTCCCGATTTAGAAACCTATATAACAAGGTGAAACGAACTAAGAAAAGCTATGGAAAGACAAATCTTACATCAGTATAAACAAGAGCTATTAACTTGAACCTTTGATTTCTTCTGATTTGAAGAGATACTGAAGGCAGCATCTGCAGCAGCTGCTAGGACTTTATCATGGAGGCACGGATAAGACTCGGGAATCCTAACAAAAGCAGCGTTCTGTTCCATCAGGAATTGTAATGATAATCATATTACAGGATAAATTCTAAGATTGACGATTCCCTTGCACTAATGGTTCAACAGATAAGAAATGTACCCGAAACATTTTTCACCACTTAATAGGGAGATGAAGGCCAACTCACAACCATTTGCCTAAAAGATGCTCAATGTTAGATAGCTATCGTCAAAAGAATCACAGTACACAACACACTAACTGAAATACGGGGTGTAAGGAAAACATTTAAAAATGAGAATTGAAAGGTGAAGCAGTTCACAAACTCCATCGTTTAACACTTCCCTCCCGTTCCCATCACCAGAAACGAAAACATGCTAAACATTTTTCTAACAGTAGCAACAATTGGGATTAAATGATACCATTGTGATGTGCCCATCATCAGAACTCATTTTCTTCTCTAAGTTTGCCTTGAAACTCCACCTTAGAACCGACATTAGAGAGCTTTCTTTAAGCAATTCTAAATCTGGAAGTGATCTGGAGCAAAGACGGGGTTTCGATATGAGCAATTCGAATACAAGTAACAACAGCTTAATTAACTCTTGAGTATTCAATCTGCATTACACAAACCTAAGAACCTAAAATGATCCTAGCCAACAAGTTTACCTGATTTCAATTACACCAGTCTGAAACAGCAAAATCACTCCACAAACTTTGTTATCTTTTTTAAAAGTTGATGCCCAACAACAAAGTACTGTATGCTTCACTTTATAAATACTTTTACTGTTTCCCTGAAAAGCATTGGGTGAAGAATATCAGTCAACTAGTAAACATATTACGTGGTTTATAAACAAAAAACAAGGAAACAGAATTACTTGAATGGTATTCTTTGTAGAGTAAAGGCGCAACGAATCCTCGCAACAAAGCAGAATAAGTGAATCCGTTAATCTTTCTGCAGTGGTTTCTATATCTGAAGAGTTCTGCTTGTTATTATTATGTGAGCTAATCCTTGTTTGATTAGGTTTGTCGATTGGCACATTCTTCCCAACTGTATCTTGACCCGACTCTTCCAGCTTATCATCATCACTTCTGCCAGAGGTTGGAGAACTGCTGTCTGTGGAAGGAAAAATATTGGTTTCTGTAAGGTTTTGTTGGCACAACCCCATTGAAAAGATTCACTATTGATTTTCGATAGAGATTATACTTGCCTATGACATACATGGAAACCACGTTTGCTTTCTTTTTTGGACGCCATGGATGAGTGTTGATCAATCTACCACTACCACTATCAATGACGTTGAGAGTTGCATCCTTGGTTAATACAAACATGATTTCCTCAGTAGAATTGGCTGGAGTATCAGGCTTTACCTCCTCTGGTCTCCTCTCAATGCTATGATTCTTTGAACGTTCTATTCCAGTCACCGAAATGATTGGAGAGGTAGAGGCAGACATACAGTCCGTAAGGAACAAAACCGATAGTGAATTCATGTCAAGCATTGCTACCTGAGATTAATCATCTGATTCAATAATCCATCTCAAAAAGGGGCAACAACCTGAATAGGTATGAAAGAAGATTAGTTATTAAAACTACAACGAGAGATGATACTCACACGGCTACATTCAAAACCCACAGCAAGTTTGGCTCCAGAGTCGGTGAAATGAATTGCATGGATGGGGGAATTAAGAAGAGAAAAAACTGCGGTGTACTGAAGTCCTCCCCCTTCAGGTAAACTGCGAACTATGAGAGACAGACTGCTTCAGATTGAGAACTTAAAGCCGAATAATAATTTCCCAAGCTAAATACTACTTGCAATGCATGAAAAACTATAAGTATGCCATGAAACTGAAGAACCCAACAATTTAGTGAGAGAAAAAGAGGACCAATGATGGATTAAACATTCCTTTTACAATGACCTATGGAAATATTTAGAACTCCCAAATGTTTTTTTGTTTATTTGGTAATCTCATCTAAATCACTCTCAGCATGGTTCAAATAAGGGAATCCAAGCTTCAAATAAGAGAATCGAAAACTCAAACATGGTCATGATTATCAAGTTTTAGTAATTGAACAACCTTTCTCTAAATCTAAGTCATTTTAATATAACAAGATTGATCTTGATCCTTGGCTATCTGCATATTTTGAAACTTGTAGTGCCCTACCCATTTTGGTCACATAGACATATTCTTCAGTAGGTTTCTTCAATCTTCACCACGAGAGAGCTTAAAATTAGTTAAAAATCTAGAAATTTAACTGTGGTTACTAGAGTGACTTCTATAAAACTTTAAAATTAAAAAGTCAGAGACAAAAACGGCACATCTCCAACTTACCTTCATTTTTGGTCTCGGTTACAAAGAGAAAACTTGTCTCACAGGAACTACCCTTTAGTTTATAAATGCGAACCTACTCAAACAACAGATGGAAGATATAACATAATATCATAAAACTTTGAAACTAACAAAGAATAAAGAGAAAAAGAACCAGTTAAGAAATGTTACTGACCACTCCACATGCATTACCAACAGCCAAAGTTGATGTGATGGAACACAAATCAAATTTTGATACAGGATCACTTAAAGATGCTATTTGTACATCTTGTACCTGCCATTCATCTGAGGTCCTTAGAGACATGTATGGTGTGTTGCACCAGTTAGTTAATGGAACTATGGGAAAGGAACCCTAACCTTTACTTCTAGAACACAAATTGGTGAAAGAACAGGATAGGTAGCATTCCATAACCGTACACTTCCATCCTCATAACCTGCTATGTACACTCTTTCAACAACAGTATTTGCTCCAAATGAAAATTGACTGGGAACTCCACCAGTCAATGGCCACTTTGTACCATCAATCAGGACAGGAGAGGAACCCTGTTTCTTAACAGTGCCAACCTGAGAGATTGGATGAAGCCGCTTGATGATATACTATCAACGGAGAACCAAATGCTTAAATAACATAGAGGACTATTTTTGAGCCATGATACCTCAGAAAGAACTTTTGATAAGTTTCCATCTCTGGGAAGTGCAATGAATCTTGCCGCAGTTATAGTTGGATCAGATAAAGGTACTACGGCTGGGAATTTTGCAGCAACAACAGGTGTTTCCTTCTCTTGCTTAGATAGTAAGGCAGACAAGCTAGGACCACTGTACAGATGTAGCTGTCCTGGATTTGTCAGTGTAAGAAGATCCGTTTGGTGAGTACTTGCCACAGACCCAGAACTTGGCAATAAAATCATGTCAGCAAACGAGCCGGTAAGAGTAAGATCCAAGCGTCCAGTACATTTTAGTGTGTCCAACTTAGATGACCATTCCAGAGACAATACCTGTCCATCCAATTCACTACTTAGAGCAACTACTGTTATGACACAGGAAAATACTGATGCATCACTACAATAGACAAAAGACAAAATACACACCAAAAATCAGTACTTTGAAATATTCCGTGTGAATATCATTTGAACTGGATTTGAGCTTGTATTTGATCCTTAAAAATGTTAGTGCATGTTCAATCTTTTGACAATTTCTATGAGGGTTTCTAGCCTTTTTGAGGATTTCACCAATCATGAGGCACATCCCACAAGCAAACTTCTTGTTTGGATGATAACGGAGTGACTAAATCTTATGTTCCATTATTATCCTGACTTTGAGCAGCTGTGTGTGTGTGTGTGTATCTGTATATGTATGTATATATATATGTGTGTGTGTGTGTGTGTGTATGTATACTTATGTAGTTTCTTTCTAGTTTCCAAGGGATTTCGAACTGACATGTTAATAGATAGTGTGATATTTGCATACTTATAAGTGGATAAATTTCTTTAAGATTGAATTGATCTGTAGATGATGTCTTCTGAAAATTCTAATTCATATCATAATTTGATTACGATATATGGCAGCCGCTAGGTTAAAAAATGCAAGCTGTTTTATGATAAAATAGAGAGTAAAATAAAGATTCAAAAGCAACACCAACTGGATTAATAACTAAGAATGAAAAACTAATAGTTAAAATTCAAAGCAGTTTCAGTCCCAATAGAGGAATGAAAAGTGAAACTCACTGTCAGAACTTCTTCAGATCCTATTTCATCACCACCATAGATAAATAGCTGACCATCACAATTATTAGAAGATCTACTGCGTTTGGACCAGTGCAAGACAATAACAGGCAGCCTCTTTTTAGCAGATGATAACTGTAGCCTAACAATATTGTTAGAGACTTCACTCTGTTGGTTCTTAGAAGAGGGAGCAGTTGATAATTTCCATAACAAGATGTCTCCATCTATATAACCAACTGCAAGAATGGAACCATTAGAAGAAGCCCAACAAAGAGCACTTATTTCTTTCTCCTGTAGGTGATAAGATATATTGTCTTCATCATTAGTATCTGCTGCACTTTGAGGGTTGCTGATTCCACCTTTCAGTTGGAGGTCCTTACCACCTCCAACAAAAAGAACTCGAGCTTCAGAAATATCCCAAAGAATTATCAAGCCATTCTGATAGGCAATCAACAGTCTGCAAAATCCCTAATGTGTTAGAAGATATACAGTGCTGATCAGGACAACTAAAGTGATTTGTAGAAAGATGATAAAGCATGGTTAAGAAAAGCACATCCATGTTAACAAATTTCAAAGTTCATGCAACAAATGGCTCAAAAGAAAAAAATGAAAAAGAAAAAAGCTGTTAAATATAATGAACTTGCTGTCATGAACAAGGATTGTGCCTGATCCAAGAACACAAGCCAAAAAGAAAAACAAAAGTAATTGTATCTTGCCTATTTTGGGATGGACTAGATTGTGGAAGAATTCCAATAATAGGTTGATGTTCAGGAGATGGAAATCCAGCAGCTTCTGTGAATAGGCCAAGACAAAGACATTTAGCACAATGAAGAAAACATGAGCTAAAATTAGACATAACTTGGCATCATCGCAAAGTAAAAACTTCATTAGCCATACTAGTCAGCAAACATCAGTGATAAGCAAAAAAGAAAACAGTAAAAGTGCCGGATGAACAAACATACATAATACATGGCCTTTTTCTTAGCTTTTAAAGCATATTAGTGAAAGCTTCTTAAATAAAAAGCTAGAACAACAAATATTAAACATTGGTGATATCCACCATGTAAGTTGGAATCTTGAAGAATAGTTATAGAGCAATGAACGAAAGAATATCATTAGAAAACACCAGTCTATCCAAGCAAGAAAAGGTACCTTTTAAAGAGCTTTCAGGTATTTGATATGGCAACCGCAACAATTTAGGACCATCGGCATCAAACTTCACCACAGAAACCATACCACACTCATCTCCGAGGTACCTATGAGTAATAAACAATGCAATGCATCACTCATGCAATAGTCTTCTCCACTGCCAGCAATTAGCAGCCTATTTGATACTTTGTTTTATGGCAATACAGTACATTAGGTAGGAGCCGCTGATAACAGAGAAGGCAGTAATATTTGATTCCCATTGTAAACAACACGCTAGATATCTGTCCTCCAGATTCCAGACCTATTAAAATAAGTTGATAGGTAAGGTAAGAATATGCATAAATTTCAGTCAAATTACATCAAACCATATGCACTATCCCTAAAAAATGCCACTGGTATCCTCCTCATATATTTGGAAGGTTTTCTCTTTGAAAGTTTTTGGAAAAAAATTGCATTTTGAAGTGATATGCATCTTCCGTAAGCACAAAAAGGAAATTCAGAGGTCCAAAGACAGCAGACAGGATCTTTTATATTTATATATATGTGTGTGTGTGTGTGTGTGGCATGAAACCATAACTGCATAACTCAGTACCTGAATATCATTCTCATTAGTTATGCTGACTAAGAAACCCCGGTTTTGGAAAAACTGCAGAAAAATACTACACACGTCAATTCCCACTAAACATAGATAGGCAAAACCAAAAATATTGTTAGAATAACGAGTACAACCTCCAGATACTTAAAAGGCAATGATTTTGGGGACATTACAAGCCCTTCAATACCATCACCTGCAAACACTTTGATTCTCCCATCCCTACAACAAGCAGAATACCAAGGACTTATTGGGTCTAAATTCAAGTATAAAATACAAAGAATGGTTAAAAGGTGGGGGAGAAAAAAGAGAGGAAGAGAAGTTGGAAGCGAGATGCTTACAGAGTGCCAACAGCTAAAAGGCGCTGAACTGGGTCAAAAGCAAGAAGTGACGCTGTGGAAGGAATACCATAGTGGATCGATACCTGCAAGTCGAAGTCTTCCGGCTTCAAATTGCCACGTCCCACCTTTCCCTGAACAGAGGAAATGATCACAACTTAGAAGTGAGTATTATCATAAGTTTCAACAAGCTTTCTTCACTGATCACTTGTACCCATCTTTACATATCAACCCCACAACCAATACCCACTTAAACAACGTTTCAAGAAACAAGAAACAAGAGACGGCGTGACGAAGGCAGAATTTTTTTCTTTTTGGAAATTCAGAAAAACTCAAAACTTTTCAGCAAATAAAGGCAATAACAAGGATCACCATGGTTAAAAGTGAATAAAAACTAAAAGGGTACTCTCAAAAGATTCGAACTTGATTGATGGCGGATTGATAATTGATCATCGTGACTGACCTGGTGGTGGACGGCCTTTTGAAGAAGTCGCTTCGCCGCTAACATGGCGGATTAGAAACAGAGAACGTGGAGTGGATTTGGTGCCTGTAAAGAAAACGAACTAAACACTCTTGACTATATAAAATACAGACAAATTGAATTGGATGATATACTTTTTTTGTTGTATCTGAGTTGTCAGTGGTTAATCCAAAGCTCTACAATGCTCGACCTTCCGTGCTTCTCTTAACTTTGCTTACAAAATTTTGATTCTGTTGACGATGGTTGGGGTAAGATTCTGTGTAGTCATTTGTAGGATAGTAAAGAACTGCTCCAATATCGAAAGGGGATGTAGCTCAGATGGTAGAGCGCTCGCTTAGCATGCGAGAGGTACGGGGATCGATACCCCGCATCTCCATTTCATTTTCCGTCGTTGCATACCTACGACGCCGTAGACATTTTTTGAGTACAATATTTTTGCGCCGGTAATCGACACAAAAGAGCCAAGTACTGTTTGAACCTGACGTTTTCTGGGACGTGATTCTCTGTCTTATTTTTTATGTACCTACTTTGTCCCATTCAATCTCAACCATTTATTTAAAAGTATTATCCTCAGAAAACGGCCCTCAAATCTTCTGTCCTATTTTTTATATACTTACCCTGTCCCATTCAATCTCAACCATTTATTTATGTTTAATAAACATAAATAAATGGTTGAGATTGAATGAGACATAATAGGTACATAAAAAATAGGACAAAAGATTCGAGGGCCGTTTTCTGAGTATAATACTTTTGCGGCGGTCATATGATGTCGAAGAAACTGAATGTGAATCACTTTGGCAATGGAAGAGATTTAGTTCCTGGGAAAGTAACTTAATTGGAAGAATAGAAGTAGACGAGATAGGATCAAGTGAGACCCCAGTTTTAAGTTAAGCTCAAATTACATGATTAAGTTTCAAACTAAATTCAATTAACCCTATTCATTAATACCGGATTTCATTGAGTTGAACTTACTCATATCTAAACCTGACCAAGAACTTTTGCATAAACTCAAATTCGACCCCTAAATCTGGTCCGGTTCAAAATATGTAGCTTGAACCTAAAGGACTTGTAAACCCAATCAAACCTAAGCGACCCAAAACCTTACCCAACCTAATTTTTAATTTTACATTTAAAAATTAAATATCATTTTACTTGAAATAATATCATTTTATTATAACTTAAACTTCAAACCAAACTAAACTAAACTCGAACAGCCCAAACCCAGCCCAGTCAAACCAAACTGAGTCAGGCCGAATCCCAGCTCTATTACCATTACAAAGCAGTTGGTGTTTTAGATTAAAAAAATGTTACTTTATTAAAATTGAACAAATCATCATCATTTTAATTAATTGATTTTTTAACCATTAGACAAAATGACGTCGTTTGAGACGACCCCAATCTCAATCATCTTGGACTGACGTTAATTGGGCTTTGTTTGGCGCCGAGAAGGGGTGATGTCGGCAGTAGCAAATTCCAACATGCATGCATGGTCTTGTACAACAACACTTGGATCTCACTATATATGTTGAGGCCTTTTTGCACGGAGTTGATGAGATCAGTCCAACAACCTCTACAGGGAAAGCTTACAGGCTCAATCTACAATAGTCCAACAACCTTTACGTTGCTTTTAGATGCGTAAATGTTGAGTAAAGAGTGAAGTAACACTATACCAGAATTCAACAAGTTGATATTCAAACACTGGTAAAACAAGTCGGGCATATTTTCTGTAACTGAAACGTCAAACATTGCAAGAATCTACAAGTTCTATAACAAGTTTATCATATCATATATCAGAAGTATCGACGAAATAACCATCAAAAGATGACTACTAGTTCCACAATAATAATTATGAAGCTACAACTGGTACTCAAGAGTACATCTACTTTCCTGTCAAAGCTAAACAAATAGGTTTAAAGCTCTATGGATTAAGGGTGAAACTTCCAAAATGAAATTTTCAGATCAGGGAACACAAGAAAGATGTCCAACCGAAAATGAAATTCAAAGTTACGTAGAAGGAATATTAGGAGCACTTGAGGTATGAAATGGAAATTGGCTCGAGGTACTGCTTTAGGTCTGCCAAACCAAAAACCTAAGCAAAAGGTCAACAACAAAATCTAACATTAGAAAAGGGCATTGCTTATTAAGAAATTTATCCCAATGCAATAGGATGATTACCTCTGATTCCTCATCTTTTCTTAAACCCATACTTCTTTCGTTCGTAAAACAGATCTGTTTTTGCACTTCCTAAGTTTACAATTTTTGGACACCCATCTCTGTCCTTTTCCTGTTGAGTACACTCTTTGCAGTAATATGCATCAGAAATACCCACACCTCCACAGATAACACACCTCCCTTGGAAAGATCCGTAGTTGCATTCATCACACACCCGCACAAGTGTGCAAGGACGCACATAAGAATCGCAGATTACACATTTACCATCACACTTCTCGCACAGCCGTCCAATAGCAATCCCTGGTTGCTTACGACACATAATCAAGTCAGGATGATGCTTGGCCATTATCGCCCAACTCTAGCAGACCTGTTTTCAGCAAGCACAATACATCAAATTAATAAGATATGTCAATTTACTAGATGAAGCTTTCCATATAAAAGTTATATCTTGCAAATTGAAACTATATCATCTTCATACGGCAGTTATCTTGCTAGTTTGAATGTTCTTCCATGATAGTAATTTTCAAGTACAAATATTGAAAACATCATTTGTTAGAAAACCTTTATACCTTCTCCTTCTCTCCACAATCAAAGGTAACCACACAGCCAAGCAAGTGATAACAGATTCACAAGATTAGGAAATGAGTGGACACTAAATAGAATCCCACATAGATAATAAGGACAAGTTACTCGATAATTGATTGCTGTGCTAACAGTATTTTATCTTCAAGACTGAGGAGGCTAATCCAACTATAACAGCACAAAGCAAATCAGCTAAAACCAAACTAGACATGAAACATTAACACACAAAAAATGAGAACACATAGAATCAGAGCAAAGATAAGTTGAAATAACATAAATTAAATTCTTCATAGCTATCAAACAAGCTTAAACTTCAAAGTTTAATCCAAACAATTGAGCAACCTTAAAAAGTAGCTGATTCCCCAAACCTTTAAATCTCGGAAATACCAAAAAAATCGAGCTTCTCCGATCACAAAGACGCAACAGAGCTAATCTACGAGTCAAAAGATATCGAAATTTCATAATCTAACTGTAACGGAACTAACAAACTGAGCGAATACGAAGTCTAGGGTTTCGAAAAGGAAAAGAAAAGGCAGAACAAAACTTACTTCTCTCTAGCCCTTGAAGCTGAGTAATGGATCTTCTCTCTCTCTCTAACCCTCTGAAGACTCTTCTGCTCAAAATCTGCTCCCTTGCCGCCCTTTATCGATTGGTATAAGAGAATCTGGAGTTTTCGGCTAGACTACAGACTACTATTATTAATTGGACAAAAGAGCCCCCAATCAAATCATTGGCAACGTAAGAGAAAACAAGTGTAATATTGTCATTTGTAGAACTTCTTTTTTGAAAATAAAGTAAGAGTAGGCTTGCCATTCGGGCTACTGGACTTGGGCTCTCCTCCAAGTTCCCGCCAACTAAAAAATTTATGTCCTGACCCGAGCCCAGGCTAAGTTCAATTAACCTTTTCTTTTAATTAGATGTCAATTTATTTGATATTTTCAAATTTTGGGCTCCGGTCCAAATTAGGTTTCCTCACTTTGCTACACCGGATAGGTGTACATCAAATTTTATGTTCCAGTTACTCTATTTCAACTTTGTTATATTAAATCTTATCTATATATTTATGTGAGGTTCACGTAAATACGTGAACGAGATTTAATAGAACATAATAGCAACATTATAACCAGAACAAGAGATCTGATTCCGGATAGGTAGGATAAATATTGTCATCCCTGATGCTAATATTTAAATTTTAAAATTTTCAATTTTTAAAGACTCCCTATTTTAAACTTTGTTTGAAAAATTACCATAAAACATATACGGTATAAATATTATATCTCAATTAATTAAATATCATTGAATTAGTAACACAATTTAATTCTTAAACTCAAATTAAATTTTATTTAAATTATTAATTATAATAAATTATTAATTCATTTCGAATTTAATTATTTCGATTCAAGTTTAAAAACTCAATTAAATCTCCATTCATACTTAATTAGTTCATATTTGATGTTTACATCACATACATTTTATTGTTTTTTAATTAAAAGCATCCTAGGAGGTGGTCGAGTTGATAGAGTGGGAAAGCATGGGATCAAAAAGTCATGTGTTCGAATCCCCTACTTATACTCTCTCGAGTCTATCGTACAGGATTTGCCTAATACAGAGCACCTGATTAACGTAATTTGTAGTCTATTGCTTCAATTAGAAAGTTTATCCAATGTCTATCCAAAGGATGACGGCTGCGAATTCCTCCATTTAAAAAAAAGTGTTAAATAATTGAAATGTAAGAGCAAATATTTTTAAAAGCAAAATTATTTTGTATTTTGAAGATTATAATTTATTCCTTTATAATTTGTTTAATTATCACACAACCTTTCCCCTCATGTTTTATTAAATTTTTATTTATTTTAAACCTCAAAAAAAAATTAATTTTTTAAAAAATTCTAACACCAATAAACCACCAGAGAAAATTATGTGATAACTAAATAATAATATAAAGGTGAAAATTTTCTTCGTCATCATCAACACCCAATTGAAGTCCCGCTGAGGTGTGGTGTACGGAAAAAATTAAAAATTTTCAAAACATGGAAAAAATCCAAATCAAAGTGTAATTAACTCTAAAAATAATTAAACAAGTAATTAAAAATGAATTTAAATTGGACTGTCTTATTAATTATGATATAAAGAATAACTAGAGCAATATTTGACATTACATACAAGATAATACTCTACAAACTGGGAAGGCACATCCAAAGTGCAATTCAACTAGCATTAGTAATACCGTGAGTATATACATATTTGTTCTTGCATCAGCTTACGAAAAAGAAAGGGATTCGGATTCGGATTCGGATTCGCCCGGTTCATGTCTATCGAAAAGGGGTATCGAGCTTGACATCAGACTTACAGGAGGCCACACAAACGAGGCCTTGAACAGAACTGCCTTCCATTGGCTTTAACAAGGGCCATAACTCCGGCAGTTACCCCGGCCAACAGCACAGAAGACAGATACTGATGCGCATTTCGGCCGGCTGTTGATTTAATTACGAAGCATAATCAATCAACTATTAACTGAAAAGATCAAGAACTTTACACAAGAAAAATGAAATGCACGAGTTACCTTGTTGAAGTGTGAAGGAAGTCACTGTCAAACCTCCAATTAGTAGAGCTGATGCTATCGGGAGATACTGACAAGAAGCAGGAAGGTTTTAAGTATTTTCTTTAAGTATTCTCTTCTAATTAATTTCTGTAATGATTTTGCAACCAGGAAGCTTTTTTTTATAGTTACTGTCCTGGTACTTTCCGAAGTAAGTATATGTTAGTTTTGATGCAACAATGTGAAAGTAAATATAAGATTAATGCATCCTGATAAAGAATGCTTGATCTTCAATGTGATGAGAAGAGGTAAGGTTGAGTGTGAATTTGTATATAAATGCAGAAAAGGTAGGCAATAACAGGAACTTGTAATTTGGATACAGAAAGAGATGATAAACTTACAGAAAATGATTCAAATCCGTTGAGCTGAAACGGTGAAGGACCATTTCTGTTTATAGTATAGTGACCACTTATAAGATCAAGTGCATCCTACAGGCATTTGAAAGAGCTTATAGTTAAGTAAACAATAGACCAGCAAGGGCTTTCTCGATGCGATAGGAAGTCCTTAATACTGAAAAGAAAAGCGGCAGATCACCTGTCGTACTCCATCTTGAAAATTATTCAAATAGTATCTTGAAAGAGCACTTATACCATCTTTTATCATTCCACCAAAGGTCTGTCTTCCATATCTGCAGTTTCCCAGAGCCAAATGTGTATAATAATGCGATATACACAGAGTATACCCGTCACTAAGTACGATTTCTATTCTGACTTACCTCACCAAGTCCCCTTTTAGGGCATAAGTTCCTGCATATTCAAGGCTTATCTCATCACCTTGCTCAGCCCACACTGAAACATCCAATAATGAAGCTGAGAATTTTGGTAGAGACATTCTACCCAAATTTGAAAATTAGAATAGTAACCTAGAAATTACATACGCGTCCTAAACTTCACATAATCTTCGTTGTACATGGAAATGCATTCTGTAGAAGTAAGTACTCCTATTCTTTGTAATTGTTCAGTCAAAGACTTCTCAGCAAGATAGCTCTGTTTAAACAGAACAGGGAAGAAAATTAGGTAACACATCTAAAGTTGTAATATCAAGCTGCAGAATTAGTTAGGGACAAGAGAATCAGTAAGTAACGGAAAAAATTTAATCCATAACCTTGTCCACCAACCTGGGTAACATTGGTTCGATCTAGGCAATCAATGCAATTGGATCTGATGATCCCTTTCTGCTCCTCTTTTATGGTTTCTTCTGTGTCTATAAGGAAGTATCTGCTCAGCTGGAACAGTAATGATTAAAAACGATATTATGGAAAGCCAGAATAACTGGGTCACAAGTACTTGGAAAGAATTATCAAGAAATTCTTGTTCTCATTACCCATGGTTTTTGAATTCCTCCGATATCTGATCATACAGTACTTGTAGGCCTTCAAATTTTGAGTTGCCACATATATGATGGAAGTCAAAAGAAACATATCTGCAATGTAATTTAGTATATGAAATTTACAGCACTCATGGATTCAGTTTCCAAGAAAAGGTGTGCAGTAACAAATGGTAAAACTGAAGTGAACATTCCAAAATTTCTAGATGTTTCACACTTTGACAGAGATAAGTAGTCAAAGGAAGAAAAAGACACCTCACGGTTGCAAGCTTACGCATTTCAGCAGCATATGCAGCACTTAATTGACCTTCATCACCGTGCTACATTAGTAAAACACATAATTAGTAAAACACATAAACATGGAGCATATTATATCTGGAACAAACAATTTATAATTGCACAACCAAAAGTCAAAACTAGAGTATGGACTACCCAAAATGATGTGATGCTCATAGACAATTTTCAAAGAACCGCTAATGCTGGACATGCATGCAGAAGAGTTGAAGAAAATGAAAAAACCTCTGACCTTATCAGTTAAGTCAACAGCTATGACATCCCCGTATCGTTGGGAAAGATCATGAAAATGGCGCTCTACAACACTTGACTGGATCAAAACAGGCAAAATATACAGTAAATATGACCTCAAGAAATGGGTAAATTTTATGGTGACTTCGAGTCGAAGCATACTGTTTGCTCATGATTAATAACCCTAAGATGCGGTTTATAGCTCAAATCAACAATTTGTTCCCAAAGAAGTGGAATGGACCCTCGAACCTGAGAAAAGTAGATAGACACTGTTCAGATAGAAATTAAGTGCTCCATTCTGAAGGAAAACCAGAACATGATCTACACTAATTCTCTAGGCACAATTTTTGCTGGAGAGTTTGTTAAGCAAAGCATGCATGTCTCCAATTCCAAAGTGCTCTGAAATATCTAATATTCAGAAGGAATATGATTAATGTTCCATCGGCCATAGTAAACTGTGTGATAGTTGAGGTAGGATCCAAAGGAAATGGAAATTCTACAGCATCTTTGAATCCAAACGCAGGATATCATCACTTAGCCTTAAGAAACAAGACAAATTGGGCACGAAAGGAATAAAGATGACTGCACTATCTAATGTCAATGGCTTACAGTTGTCTGTTCACAATGATGACGATAAAGGAATAGCTGAAAAATCAAGTAAAGCTCATGGCTAGGCTAGGATGAGAAGTAGCAGTGTCAGTCAGGTCTCTTTGTGGAGGCAGGGCTACAAGAAGCGACAGACTCAAATCTGATTAGGGTTCTGCTTGCACTGCACTATCTCTTAAGGAATGCCAGATTCCAAGGGAAAGAACCCCAGAGATTATTAGCTTAAGGGAAAATATCAGGTCTTCAAGTGATGCAATTAAATTTTAACAAATAAATAGAAAATGTACCTGCAATAGTGAGGACCTAAAACCTTTCAGCTCTAGCAATTGCTCAGTTTCAATAGAATTAGCCGCATCCCCATTAAAATTAGCTCCTCTTCTCCACATTCGTGTTCCTAGACCACATAATTACCATATAATGAACAACAATATGAACCACTTACTTGCAGCCAAAAAGCAGCAATCAGTATCATTTTCCCTAAATGTACATACCTAAACGGCGGTTACACCTTCTTGAAAGTAATGTAAGTGTGGTTGGTGAACCCTTCAATGTTAAGTGTACAGCTCCAAAGCGTATATCTTGGTTAAGTGCATACATTTTTCTGAAGAACAACTATCAAATAAAGTATGCTACTTATACACTGCATTTAGAGCCCCTGAAGACAATTACAGATGTGAACCAACAAAATCAGCAACAAAGATAATAAATATAACATATAGGGCATCATGGACTTTCAGGATATTTCCTTGTACTATAGGAATGATGAACTCGTCAAGCTGCCAATAAAAGAGAGAAGGGAAAAAAAAAGAGAGTTGTTAGGAAGAAGAAAATATTGTACTGGAACTATTTTTCTGAAGAATTAATATTACTAATTAAGAAACAAGAAAATCATGCCAATATACTAGCCTAATGGGCAGCCAATGCAATGAATATCTCTTTTTACCTTCAGCTCAATAAGTTCCTCTAATAGATTTCTGTTCCAAACAAATCGAGGGTCAGCCTGGAATGCAGCAAATAAAAGTTTAATAATCTCAACAACTAAATATGTTGCAAATGCGTGCAATGTAAAAAAAATAAGCATATAGATTGCAGTTTAAAGGTTGTCTCTAAAACATAAATTTGAGAATCAACTGAACAACTACAATTTAATATTACATGAGTCGTTCCCAAAACCACCAGTATCTTCTTTTGAAGTAAAAGGATATTTGAGAAGATTGTGACAATCTGAAGAAATTTCTACAGAGTGAAGTTGCTCTATCCAAACAATTCTAGCACATAGATGTAAACTTTTCTGACAAATACATCCATTTAATCTAGAAATAACTTTTCTAAACTTTTACAAATTCTTTTAATTTTTGGCTTCAGGCATTCAATTACCAATTTATTAACGACAAATAAAAATATCCACCTGCTTCCAAAATGATTTAGCCATCCACCCTTCTGCTAATTTGGATCTTCTCTGTAAGCTGGAAAATAGGAGAATGTGAAATTCTTTTAAAATCGCAATCACTGACAAGAAACAATCATAACCGAGATTTATTACAAGACAAAAGAATTTACTTTAACGTCATATCTGTTTCATATGAATAGTACAACCCCGGAGTTGATTCCACTATTTTCAGTAAATTCATGTAATAAGCCTCATCTCTTTTCTGCAATTAAGATATAATGCCTGATGTTCAGAAACAAAAATGGTCTCAAAAGATGAGGATATAAGTTTAACATCAAACATTACTTCTTGTGAAGTTGAAAATTTCAATGCTTCGTTGCAGGAGAGGAACTTCATAGACATTACGCGAAAAACAGGAAAACCAAGAAAATCTCCAGCTTCTTTTCGAGAAGTTATCACAAGCACGTAAGTTCCTGCACCAACATAAAGAAAATTTTAAATTCCAATGTACTAAACAGAATCAGGAAACCCCATCACAGTATAACTCACTTAAGATTACTCAAAAGCCCAAGAAACAAACTTGAAACATTGTTTCAAATGGAGAGTTTAGTAATTACCTGCAAGTAACCTTATTGTTCCCGCCACCCCATAGACTGTCGAAGTTTTAGACGGCCTTCCAAAATTACTTTCATCTGCAACAACAAGCTAACCAATAAACCATCAAAAGCTTCAAAGAAAATTAGAATCTTGAAGTTCCCTTGACAGCTTTCATTTATATGCTAAAAAAACTTCAAAAAATCACAAGAATCACGGAACCTAGAACAAGTCGACGCATGAAATGAGAAGAAATAGAGTACCGTTGATGAGCTCGATGTCGCCATCGCTACGGCGAATCAAGAACCCTTGATTTGGAGATGCGACAGATCTGATCACATACTTGTCCTGAAACTCTTGCAATTCCAACTGGTCCTGAAGCTTGAATCTACTTGAAGAAGAAGACGAGAAGGTTTCCATAGTAGAAAAGATCGTGAAATGGATGATACGATTGATTGTTTGTTTGGCTGGAAAATCAATGATCTGGGGGACCAACTGAAAGGAGACAACAAGGTCATAGCCGTATTAAGACGCTAACCAACTGACAGAGAATGCTGTTTTGGACTTTTTGCGCTAAATTTATGTTCTTTTTCAAATTTTTAAATATTTTTTTTAAATACGAGTTCTTTTTGGACTTTTGACCAAAAGAAAAGACGAAACAGAACGCGACAACTTCAAAATGATCCGATTTTTTCATCATCATTTGAAAAGTTACGATAATACGCATCTTTATATAATAATAAAATAACAAATAAAAAATACGTAGTATAATAAAAATTAAAAATTTATAAATAATTGATGTAGGTTAAAAAAATAAATAAATAATTCATTTATTTTATTCAAATTAACATAAAAAAAGTTATAAAATAACTAAATGTATTAAAATAAATAAATAAATACATAAAATATAGTAATAATAAATAATTAAAATAACATAATAATTTTAGAAAAATAAATAAATAAAATAAAATAAAATAAAAATGTAACTGTATAATAACAACGTATCAAAAAGATCTGAATTATTTTATAATATTAATTAGAAATATAAAAAGTTTAATCAAATATTAAAAATTTAAAAAATCAAACATATAATCACTAATTTTGTTAATTCCTAACTTTAATTTTATTAACGTAAATATTTTCTATATTTTGTTAATTGTCTATGTATTTTTATATAATATGATAACATTTTAAAATTACGAGCTAATAACAATTAAGTAGTGATAATTTTACGTATTATTGAATCTCCCCAAATTTTAAGCGAAATTTTTACTGAGCTGTTATTATATAATAAGATAATATAAAAATTAGAATAAACTACAAAATTTAATGTAATTATTTTTAAAAATAAATAAAATATTATATTTTTATTACAAATAAAAGTGAAAAATCAATTAATTAACTCATTTATTAATATTGAGAATAAATATAAATTTTATTAAATTTTAAGCAAATAAACTTAATTTATTTGATAGTTTATGATTCATAAAATTAATTGTATAAGTTAAAATAGAGTTGTATTCTAAATTTTTTAATTTTAATTAATTTTATATTTTTAATTAATGTTAAATTTAAAATTTAAAATATAATGTATCCATTATTTTTAGAGATTTACTCCAGACCAGAATCATGGAATCTTGATTAGTTTGTACTAGTTGAGAAATCGTGCTTCTGAATACTGGAACAAAAAGAAAAAGACAATAAAGAAGCTTGGAAAGGTACCGGCTTTAGTTGTCTCACGGCCCATTAAGCTTTTATATACCAATGTCTTAAGAGGTTACTGAGAACGGACTCGATCGGGGCCTAGTCGGCCCAAAATTCAATTTACCTGATTTTTTGTTAAAAAAATAAAAAATAACTTCATTTTACTATAACTTTAACTTAGATCCTAAACTTTGGCTCGAATTCAAATTTTTATTTTGAAAAAAACCCAATCTAATTTAAATGAACGAAGCCTGTTATCTTTAAGTTGAACACAACTCGAACTTAATTATCATCCCTATGAGAAAGGATTGATGATGGCATTAGAATCTAGGCTAAGGTTCGTTCTACGGTCAATAGATTAATTTAATTTAATTTAATTTAAAGCTAAATTTAGAGTTGTCGTCTAATCAAAATGACGTTACATTAAAAGGTTCGCTTAAACTTGAGCTCGTGTTTGGGCTGTGCTATGCAAATCCACCCGAATTTTGAGACAAATTCAGGTTGTATTAGGTCAAATACAAAGCCAATTTTTAGAGATGTATTCATTAGGCATGTAAAATCGCTAGGAGTACGTAGACATTGACATGTACTGATAAGCATTTCTCTGTGTATGTTCACTCATTATAATATCATTTTTTTGGATATAATATATGGTGACGATTATACATTGTTGAAGACTGATTCAAAGCTGTAAATCTTATCTGAAAAGATCATGGGTTAGATAGCAAGTAACTATTGACGAAGATTTCTTTGCTGATTTATTTCCTAATTTTTCTATTAAGTTGTTAACGGTAATGTTTGGTTTGTAAGCCTTTATAAGGCCAAGTTCTGTTTCAATAAAAAACACGAAGCGTTTACAACTCTTTTTAGCTTTCTTGCTCTGCTAAACACCTACATTATGGTATCAGAGCCAGGTTATAACCTAGGCTTCTAATTCCTGTTATCAAGCAAGATGGCTTCTAATTCCTGTCAGCAGCAGCAGTTAGTGTCTCCCAGCCGCAAATCCCTCTCTTCAAAGGTGACTCTTATGAATTTTGGAGCATCAAAATGAAAACACTCTTTAAATCTCAAGATTTGTGGGATCTTGTGGAGAAGGGAGTTGAAGAATCATCTTCAGAGGAGACAGCAACAAAAGAAAATCAGAAGAAGGATGCAAAGGCGTTGTTTTTTATTCAACAGGTCGTTGATGACACAATCTTTTCCAGAATTGCAGCAGCAACCACAGCAAAGGAAGCATGGACAACTCTCAAAACAGAATATCAAGGCTCAGCCAAGGTGATAACAGTAAAGTTGCAGTTTCTCAGAAGGGATCTTGAGACAGCAAGCATGAAGAACTCAGAGTCTGTGCAAGAGTATCTTGCGAGGATCTCATCTATAGTCAGTCAAATGAGATCCTATGGTGAACAAGTGGCAGATAGCACTGTTGTTGCCAAAATATTGAGAAGTTTGGTACCTAAATTCGACCATGTAGTAGCAGCTATAGAGGAATCCAAGGATCTCTCCACATTTTCAGTAGATGAACTCATGGGGTCCTTGCAAACGCATGAGGCAAGGATTAACAGAAGCGTTGCCAAAGAAGAGGAGCAGGCTTTTCAAACTCAGGGGGAGTCTGCAAGATCCCCACTAAGACGTGGTAGAGGAAGAGGAGCATTTAGAGGAAGAGGACGTGGTCGAATGAGTGGTGTGCAGTGCACATACTGCAAGAAGTTTGGACATCATGTAGATGATTGTTGGAGCAAGGATAAGCAGGCACAGTATACCGAAGAGGAAGAAGAATATCTCTTCATGACTTATGTAAGTCCTCAAGAAATTTCAAATGAAACTTGGTATCTTGATAGTGCATGCTCAAATCATTTGACAGGTGATAAATCAAAGTTCAAAGAGCTCAATGAATCTAAAAAATCCCAGGTCAGATTGGGAGATGACAAGCAGGTCCAAATTGAAGGAAAAGGTACTGTTGTCATCAATATTCAAGGAAAAGAGAAAATGATACAAAATGTTCATTATGCTCCAAGGTTAGCTCATAATTTAATTAGTGTGGGACAACTAGTAGATTCTGGTTTTTCTGTTGTGTTTGAGAAAAATGCTTGCACTGTTAAGAAACACATAGGTGAAGTACTGCTACAGTCCAAGATGAGCGAGAACAAGATGTTCCCTCTGAATTTTTCGTGTAAGGAAACACATGCGATGATGAGCTACAAGCATAATGAATCTGAAATCTGGCATTTGCGTTATGGTCATTTGAACATCAAAGGTCTACAACTCCTTGCAAGTAAAGAAATGGTAAAGGGTTTACCTGCAGTCAAAGAGCTGGAGCATATATGCGAAGGATGTGCACTAGGGAAGCAGACAAGGAAGTCCTTTCCTGTAGGACAATCGAAGAGAGCATCAAAGAAGCTAGAATTGGTCCATGCTGACATCTGCGGACCTATGAAGACAGATTCACATGCTGGCAGTAAGTATTTTTTGCTCTTTATTGATGACTTATCAAGAATGTGCTGGGTTTATTTTCTCACCAACAAATCTGAAGCATTTGAGTGTTTTAAGAAGTTCAAAGCACTCATAGAAAAGCAAAGCAATGAAAAGCTCAAGACATTAAGGACTGATCGAGGAGGAGAATTTTGTTCTACGGAGTTCAACAGTTTCTGTGAAGAAGAAGGGATTAGAAGGGATCTTACTGCTCCTTATACGCCAGAACAAAATGGCATAGCTGAGCGCAAGAATAGGACTGTGGTTGAAATGGCTAGGTCTATGATCAAAGCAAAAAATCTTACAGATAATTACTGGGCAGAGGCAGTGGCTACTGCAGTATACTTGCTCAATCTTTCCCCTACAAAAGTTGTATGGAACAAGACACCATTTGAAGCCTGGTATGATTTTAAGCCTTCAGTTGACCATCTTCGAATTTTTGGATCATTGTGCTATGCTTTGGTAAATTCTCATAGGCATAAACTTGAATCAAAGACAAAGAAATACATCTTTGTTGGCTATAGCTCCAATTCGAAGGCATATAGGCTGTTTGATCCAGAAAAGAAGAAAATAATGGTGAGTAGGAATGTGCAATTTGATGAAAAGTTGAAGTATGAGGAAGCAGAAAACAAAGAGATCCCAGTCTGGGATGCATCTCAAGAGGATCAGCTGGAGATTGTTAATGAAGAAATCGAAGGTGATCCAGAAGTTAGTGATGGATTTCAGTCTCCACAGAATGATTCATCACAAAGTGAGGAAGAGGCTTCTCAGGTGCGCAGAAGCCAGCGTGGCTTCATTCCTAAGAAGAAGTATGAGATTGAAGGATATGATGATAGCTGCACCTTTGCAATGTTTGCAGAAGATCTAACATGTGTAGAAGCTGCGTTGGAGAGTGAAGTTTGGAAAAAAGCAATGAAAGAGGAGCTGATGGCAATTGAAAGAAACCAAACCTGGAAGTTAACAGAGTTACCTGAAGGAAAGAAGGCAATCAGCTTGAAGTGGATATTCAAGACAAAGTACCATTCTGACGGTAGTATGCAGAAACACAAAGCTAGACTAGTAGCTCGAGGATACGTGCAAGAGCAAGGTGTAGATTTTGACGAATCATTCTCACCTGTAGCAAGGTTTGAAACAGTAAGGTTGATTCTTGCATTAGCTGCACAATCACAATGGACTGTTTTCCAGTTTGATGTCAAATCTGCATTCCTTAATGGTGAGTTAAAAGAAGAAGTGTATGTGGCGCAGCCTGAAGGCTTTGTGATTACAGGAGAAGAGGACAAAGTTTACAGATTAAACAAAGCATTATATGGTTTAAAACAAGCTCCTCGGGCATGGTATAGCAAAATTGATGAATTCTTTCATCAGAATGGATTTCAGAGAAGTTTGAATGAGCAAACCTTATATGTAAAAAGACAAGGAATTGAAGATGTTATCATGGTGAGTTTATATGTTGACGACATGATTTATACAGGATCATCTTTGAAGTTGATTACAGAATTTAAGGAGGTCATGAAGAGCAAGTTTGAGATGACAGATATGGGAAGACTCAGTTATTTCCTGGGTTTAGAAGTTAAACAATATGAAGAAGGTATATTCTTGTCACAACAAAAGTATGCTGTTGATTTTTTAAAGCAGCTTGGTATGATGAATTGCAAAGTTGCGGCAACTCCAATGAACGTGAATGAAAAGTTGGTTGCAGATGATGGTACAGGGATGGCAGATGCAAGAAAGTATAGAAGCCTAGTTGGGAAACTCATTTATCTCACACACACACGTCCAGACTTGGCGTTTGCGGTTGGATTGATATCAAGGTTCATGCACAATCCAACAAAGCAGCATTTTGGAGCAGCTAAAAGAATACTTCGGTATGTAGCTGGGACCAAAGAACTTGGAATTTGGTATTTGAAGGCAAGTGAATTTGTACTGGTTGGATATTCTGACAATGATTGGGCAGGATCACTAGATGATAGAAAAAGCACATCAAGAAATTGTTTTGTGCTAGGATCAGGAGCAATTACTTGGGCATCTAAGAAACAACAAACTGTGGCTTTATCTTCAACAGAGGCTGAGTACGTTGCAACTACTGCAGCTGCCTGTCAAGCAGTGTGGTTAAGGAGACTTTTTAATGACGTGAACCAGAAGCAGCTGCAGGCCACTCAAATTTTCTGTGACAATGCTTCAACTGTGGCCATGACCAGAAATCCAGTGATGCATAGTAGGACAAAGCATATAGAGATCAAGCATCATTTTATTCGAGAGCTTATTGTTGAAGGAAAAATCAAGGTGGAATTCTGCAAGTCTTCTGATCAGCTAGCCGACATGTTTACAAAAGCTTTACCAAAGACAAAATTTGAAGAATTAAGGGACTGTTTGTTCATTACTAGCTTCAAATCAAGGGGGAGTGTTGAAGACTGATTCAAAGCTGTAAATCTTATCCGAAAAGATCATGGGTTAGATAGCAAGTAACTATTGACGAAGATTTCTTTGCTGATTTATTTCCTAATTTTTCTATTAAGTTGTTAACGGTAATGTTTGGTTTGTAAGCCTTTATAAGGCCAAGTTCTGTTTCAATAAAAAACACGAAGCGTTTACAACTCTTTTTAGCTTTCTTGCTCTGCTAAACACCTACAGCTGCTTCCGCAGATCTGTTTGGTGAGCGCCTCCTCGATCAAATGCTGTTGGTTCTTCATGGGTTATTATGCAACAGCCAGCCTAGTTGGTTGAAGTCAAGACCTTTTACCAAGTCTGTGAATGAAACTTCTATGGAATCTGCTGGGTGCAACCGTGAAGTAGTGGAGAGTCTACTGGTTTGTGTCCTTAAAACATTCTGATTTTGATATCAATTTAATCATTGTACCCCATCTCATGGAAATGCTTTCAAATGCAGAATGACTTGGAACATGCAGTTGCCTAGCACAATTAGATGGCGTATCCAAGCTGCCATGCCAATTCTTCGTCTTTCTGTTCGGTGCTCTGTGTCTTGCTCACCACCATCTGTCTCAACTACTGCTGTTTCTTCAATTCAACCAAGCATTTCAGTTTATGGGTTTTGTTGGAAACACTCAGAGAAATGTTGTCCCTTCCACGTCGAAAACTGCAATTAGTGTAGCATGGAAGTCCAAGCCTTTACCAGTGCAGCAAGACAATGATATGGAAATTGATCCTTGGATAATTTTGGAGGATGTTTCAGGATCTGGGCCATCTTCAAGCCAACACAACTGTGATTGGAAGTGGTGATCATGCCAATCTTCAAGCTGTCAGCTGGCTTAAAGGAGCTGTAAGGGTGAGACGGACAGACCTCACCTACATTGGTACTGTGGATGATGACAGCTGATCTTAAGTTTGACTTCATTCTTAAGTTGGTCCCGTCAATAGGTAATTTATTGTTTTTTACAAATCATTGTCATGAGGATTCCAAGGCCTTGTTTTCGTTTAATGGCAAAGGGAGCTTTTGTTATGGGTATTCTTTACGGTGTGTCGGTCCTTTTGAAGTTTTGAGAGATGAAGAGAATCTTAGACACACTCACCCATCAAAACACAGTCCTGTGCAACTACTAACCTTTTGATACCTCCCTTCCGGACTGTTCGCTCAAGGTGCAGTTTGGAGACTTCTTGTAAATATAGATGATTGGTTTAGTTACCAATTGAAATATACTGAGAATGATCTGTAGCTGTTTCATGCACATCAATCAATGATTGTATTTTCTCATACGCATATCTGCATCTGCTGGGGGTCTATTCTTTTTGTAAGTGCCTCATCTAGTGCCCAATTTATGTTTTATTTACACTTTGTTTTATATGCTTACCTCAGGAAAATTTAATTAAGAAAGTTGCGAAATAAAACACTTTTTTGCTATGTGGATTTGGAGCACATATTCTTATATCCAAGAAATGTTTTGAAACTTGGTTAGGAAGGTTACTTGTTGCAACTTTGCTGGTCTTACCCTGAAACTTCACTGTAGCCTGGATTAATTCCTATTGTTTTTTGAAATTTAATTGTTTATTTGTTCCTGTTAACAGTTGTCTTAGGTCCTTTGATATTTAAAGCATTATCACCTGTTTTCCACATCCCTACTTCATGGACATGCAGATGAGATACTGCTGATTTGTATTTATCAAATGGTTCCTGCAATTCTATCATTATTTGAGTTTCAATAGATTTATATATTGCCTCAGATATCAGCTTACACTTTATTTGTAAACTTCATTTAGTTGTAGGAACAGTTTTTATTTCATCTCTACACGGAGATATATTATTTTTGTTTCTGCAGGAAGAGTCAGAATGGCAGCTGTAGGTATTCCTCTTTAGAACTATTACATTTATGAGCTGAGTGTCTTGTGTATTATTAATCTTAGAACTCGGTAACAGAGGTTTGATACGCAAATGATCAATTTTCTTCACTTTAGACCATAGTTTTTTTGTTGGAATTATGCCCATGACCCAATCATTATGTAATAAATTGAACACATATGTATTGTAATTATTAACTTTGTTTA